>KV424038.1:2387-94543 GCA_001632435.1 Calocera cornea HHB12733
TCACTCCTATGTTCCACCCCAGCAAACCACCCTGCGCTCTGGACGTGTGGCTCAGCCTCGCCATCGTGCAGATCAATAGCCTGTCTCGCAGGTGCTCGACCCTTAAGAAGGGGATGATGTCAGGAACCACCTCCGGGCCGCCAGGGTTCTCTTACCTGAACCTCCCGGAACATCACCTCCCTTACCTGAACCTCAGCCAAGCTAATAACCGGACATCCAAAACATGTACCCGGACCGTACGGAATTATAGGACCCGTCCATGTCATTGGAATGAGTCCTGGGCCTGTCTCTGGCCCGCAGCCCCACAAGATGCTGTACCGTATATATAGCGTGCCCGGCACGGTAGTTACACCCTGTCGTGTCAACTCTCTCTCTCTCTCTCTCTCTCTCTCTCTCCTCGTACTTGCTTCCCCCTGTACCTGTCCCTAGTCAATCCCAGCTTGTTCTCCCCCTCTGTCCTGTCCCCCCGGCTCGACGCGACCTATCCCAGCCGGTACCTGAACCCCGACCCTCGCTTACCTGAACCTACCTGAACCTGCCCGACCCGCAATCCTGACACTCCCTTGCTTCCTCCGAGGGCAGCCTCCGCGAAAATGACACAACTCGGCTCGAAAGACAAGGTGGAAATAGCGCTTGAACGCATCGGGTTCGAGACCATTAACTAACGGCCTGGGTCCTGTCCACCGAATTGCCAAGGGTCCCAGGGACGTCTGCTCTCTCTTGAAAGTTCGAAGAATACACTCAGGGCTATCAGGAAACACGCGCAGGATAACCTAGACTCTCCGCTCACAGCGATATGCAGCTGCTCGAGGAAGTATTCTGTGCTTGCTCTCTGGGAAGTCCTGAAGAGGACGCTCAGGGCTATCAGGAGACATTCGTCGGACACCCTGGACTCCCCAGGGTGCTCATCACCAGTGACCCACTTACAGGAAGCAGTCTGTGCCTGTAAATCCCTACGTTTCGTGACGCACGCCGAATGAAAAGGGCTGAACCAGAATGCGTGACTAGGCTACCTGGGTCCTGGGCCCGCTGTAAAAGAGACATCTGGCTCAGTGAGAGAAGTACGGAAACTGCAGCTGGTATTCCTGTGCTGTCAACAGGAGGGGCGATGTGTAATGAGCCCGACCGCGGCCGCCTTCTTCCACCGTATTTTGTCTGAAGTCAGTTCTATGGTCTCCTGTTGAGGGTGTTCCGGGATTGGAGTCCTCGGTTCAGCGCAGTGCTCTTGCTGGTCCCACTAGCGCCCCTTGCGATATTCTGACAAGTACCCCGACCGTCGTACCCTGCACTCGTGTCTCTGCTGACGGTGAGACTTGATAATATGAAGAAGTTAATGCGCATGTTGTACTTGTCGAGCCCTGTACAGAGTATACAGCTCGTGTTTTGTCCATCCTGACAAGCGCGTTTTGCATTGCGGTTCATACTATCTCTAGAACCTGATGGAAGGTTCGTCAGCCAAGACGAACTCGGGGAACATCTGTTGAAGTATTGTTATCTCTGGTGCCGGTGCATATCAATACCGGGCTGATATCGTGCCGTCGGAAATGATGTCGCGGTGTCGAGGATGATGCCAACGTGTGGGGCCCACTGGTATACTTACCACAAGCTTCGCCTTCTACTGTGAACGTGAAAGTGGCCTCTAGCCGCGTGGATTTCATAGCAACTTGCACGGCAACAAAGCCAAATGCGGTGGGAGGCGACAATGGAGCCCCTCTTGTGACGACGCAGCAATGAATTGCTGGGCTCACGAAGCTACGGAGGGCGGTGCACAGCTGTGATGCGCCATCAGCTGGCGACTCACCCGGGAATCTCACGGGGTGTCGCCCGCTGGTGCGGTGGTGTCACCTCCACCTGACCCTGGCTTGCGGGCAATACACTTCTGTGATCGTCGGGATGCCTTCTGATCATCGGGCTTTTCAGGACTGTATAACGTAGTTACCGGTCAGCTCTTCATTCATCTGTTCATAGAGGACTCAGGACAATGGCTTTTGCTCGCGTCAGCGATGAAGTATGTGGCATAGGAGTGGCATGCACTTTTGATGGGAATATTAAGCGACACGGGCGGGTTCGCTGCGGGCCGCTTCCATCCCAAGCCCCATCGCGTGGCCTGTGCGGCCGTGGCTGGCGGGGAACGCAGGTGTGCGTGGCGAACTGGATGACGTACGCGGATGGCGGAATGAAATGGCCTTGGTTCGGTGTCTCTCGGTTCATTGCCTTCTCGTAAGCTCCAGCACCGCTGGTGGCCGGGGCAGTGCCTCAGGGAGCAACCGAATCCGCATCCGGGACGGGTCCTGCCCCCCATTTTTTGGTTCCGAGTGTTTATCCAGGGAGGTATATTGGTGTCGTCTCCCAGTGTGCGGTGCCATGGCGTACCCTGCCAACCCTGCCCTCCTCCACACAGCATATACGTACACCGCTGCCCACTCTGCCCCCCTTCAGCGCCCGCGTCCCCGGCAGTACATCTATTGCTGCCCTTCCCCGCCAAATCGTCCATTTATCCCCCCATCAACGTATCCTCCCCTCACTCCACCCCTCTCTCATGCACAATGTCTCCCCTTGCAACTCCTAAGTCCATCCTCAAGCGCTCCTGCTTCCCGCAGAAGACGGCCGCCATCTGCCGTTCAGTCTCTTTCTGCTCGGAGGAGTCGGTCCGGATGGCCGACTCGTACGATCGCTCCCCAGCCTCACCGACCACCGAGCTCTCCTGGTCGGACATCGAGGAGCTCCGTCGGCTTCAACTGGAGGCAGACGGGGAGGACGCTTTCGACTCCCTCGACGAGGCAAAGGCGCTCATGGACCTGCCGGCGTTGCTGGCATCAGCGCCTACCGCGCTCCTCCCCCTGCTTCCTCCGATCACGAGCATATCCCGGCCCGTACCCACCCTCACGCTCCCGGCGCCCCGGAATCGTGGTGGCGCCGGATCCCTCGCCCCGCAGAAGCGCTCTGCTCCCCAGCTAGCGCCCACCCTGCGCAAGCGCCCGCTCCTCGCGTTCCTCCCGCTCCTCCCTGTTGGCGATGCGACGCCCTCCCCCGGGCCCGTGCCGATGAGGAACGACCCGAACGCGATGTTGTACTTCTCGCAGCGGTCGACGCATGCCCACGGGCATGACGCGGACAGTCCGATGACGGACGAGAGTGCGTCTCCCGTCACTCCGCCGGATATGCGTCGGATGCACCCGCTCGAGCATGAGTCTGGTGCGGGCGCACAGGCGTTCGAGATCACGTTCAAGCGACGAATGGAGACCGATTGGTAGAGCGTTTGAGCCTTCTCCGGAATAGCAAATCCTGCTGGTCAGGATGCGCTGAGCGTATGTGCAATTCCCCGTCTCTCGAGGAAAGACGCTCATCATCAGAGCAGTGCCTAGCAGCTTTGGGCTGGCCCCTGACACCATCACAAAACGCACTTCTGCTAGCGCATTTTGTGTTCCTGCCCCATGGAGCAGACAGTGCATGCATCTATGCCAGCGATGGGCGTTTGCGACCGCTACCTTGCAAATGGCATCCCTCTGATCATGCTGCACTCATCGCGGAATACGCCATGCTGTACTCTATTTGGCCGGCTTCTTGCGCCCCTTTTGGGCTTACACGGGTTGGTCCGGACGGATGGATCGCACGGACCAAGAAATTGTAGCAAATATGTCGAATGTGTTATTGTATTGTAAGAAGAAACTCTGCACGGATAGAGTGTAATGCAGATCTAGTGTACACAGCTCATTCAGATGCGTGGAAGGTCGTTTCGTGCGGGGCCGTAGGAGCGTGAGAAGGAAGGCAAACAGCATAACAACGAAGAAAGGAAGTGCGGGCAGACTTCGGGGAATGTCATATTATCGATATCGAAGTGGAATACGACCTGGTCATTCATCAGCCGATGTGGTCAACTGTGCAAAACAATGTTTACCCCATGATGGCGACCATTGTCTGCACCAGTGCCCACAAGAACGGAACCCAACTATTCAGGTTTGACGTCAGCGGAGAGTTCTATCGGACAAGCGAAGCACACGCACGTCGACATGCTGAAGTACCCGACGCTGTACACGGCTGCAAGGACGAACCCGATGATACTCGCTCCGATGAGAGCAACCAAGCACGCGAAGAAGCCGAAGGTGAGCGGGATGACCGCTGCGAGGAGCACGGACTTCTTGCTGAAGACGATGAATGCCCATGTGCCGGTTAGGAGGAAGGTGATGCTGTAGCAGATGAGTGTCCAGTAAAGCGTGAACCGCCACACGTCTATCGATTACCCGATGCCGGCCGTCAGCATGCGGTCGACAGGAGTTGAAGCACGATGCGCACCATTCGAGTAGTATAAGTAGCAAGTTCCGGGCACTAGCGCGCTCGAGTTCTGGCGGGTGAACTCGGCCCTCGGGTTGTACAGGCACGGGAAGGTCGGCGTCACGTAACCCAACGGCGGGGAGAGGATCGTGTCCGGATCTGAAGACATGCGTGCGTATGCCAGACAAGGGCAAGGAATGTGTGCAAGGTGGGCTATAACATGGGGCGTATACTTAGGAGAGATGGTGGAGAGGAGAGGAGAGCTGGGCGGGGTTCATCTTCGGCTCGGAAGCCGCTCAGCAGACCCTGATCTAATCGGACACAAAATTATCATAACAGTTTCCTCAATCGACCTGCGTTGGTCCTCTTCACTAAAACGGCCAATATGCCCCCTCGTCGTAGTGCTCGCCGTGCTACCAAGCAGGTGGAGATGCAGGAGCCAGAGTCTACGCCGGCGCAGGAAGCACAGAACGCCTTCGCCAATGCCTTGTCCAGCCGCGGGAAAGGAGGGCAGATCGTCGATGTCGTCCTACCTACTTCTCGCAGGAAGAGAAAGGCAGCAACACCGGAACCCGCCCCATCCTCTCCACCGGCAGCCACATATGATGCGGAGGATATAGAAGAGGAGGAGGATGATGACGATGACGCTCCCGAGCCTGTATCGATGAAAAGCGGTCGCAAGGTTGCAGAAGATGAGGCGAAGAGGGTGAAGGAGTTTGAGGAAAGGTGAGCAGCACAGTGATGAGCTCAAGTGCAACTTGCTCATTAGCATCATTAAGCGCTGCGGCCAGGCGGAGAGAAGCCAACAAAAAGCGTGACCAAGCGCTGAAGGAACGTGCAGATGCTCAAGGCGGTGGCCGCAAGAAGCGCAAGGCAGAGGTCGAAGAATCGGCAGCTGAAGGCGATGTCGATGAGGCTGCGAATATCCCGCTTCCTCCGTCGGATGATGTGGATTCGGAGCAGCGGGAAGCGGAAGAAAGGATGAAACGGGCTATGGCCGAAGCTGATGAAGAGGACGAGGAAGAGGAGGAAGGAGAGGGCCATTTGCAAGAAGGAGATGTGGAGATAGACGAGCAGGACGACGACGCCACGGCAGTATCTGGCGAAGTGCCGGAAGGTTCTCGTCATATTCGTCTCGATGCCCTGCTGGACGAGGAAGAAGAAAACATCGTTCCTCAACAAGCG
Organism: Calocera cornea HHB12733; assembly: GCA_001632435.1. Taxonomy (NCBI): domain Eukaryota; kingdom Fungi; phylum Basidiomycota; class Dacrymycetes; order Dacrymycetales; family Dacrymycetaceae; genus Calocera; species Calocera cornea. The sequence goes on from KV424038.1 coordinate 7,845, forward strand.
TCCATACCTCGTCATCTTCCGGATCATCTGTTCGCCTCTGCTGCAGCGGCTATGTCGGAGGCACAGAAGAAGGAGCGCTCGCTGAAGAAGGCTAATAAGACTGAGAAGTCCAAGGAGAAGGAGGGGAAGAAACGTCGAAGGGACGCCATGAAGGATAGGGTAGTTGGGTACGCTTCCAACCGTTGTGTCGTTGTTCGAGTCTAATACCTGATAGGTCTCGTACCGTCCGCGTGTTGCCATCACAACCTCAGCCGGACACTGGTGCCAAGACCGGTGTCGCGGCAGCTCTCTTCGTGCGGCAGAGGCTGAACCTGACCGAGCCACAAAACGGTGCGAAGAGAAAGAAAAATCTGAAGGGTTGGGAACGCAAGGCTGGTATGTCCACGGTCCCTTTCTACTGTGCAACTCAATCAATGCTGAACTGCTATCAGCACATCTTGCTATCAGCCAGGGCTCTTCTGGCCCTGCTAGAGGATTCGCAAGAAGCCTGAAGCGGTAAAGGGCCTCTGCGTTCTTTTGTGCCTTGACTTTGTCCATGGTTTCCGTAGATATATGCCAATTTCACGACTAACGATGCCATACACTACTGTAAACTAGCACTACAAAATGTCTGCGTTGCTGGGAGCCTATGACACTGGTGAACATGCTAGCAACTCATGGTAAAATACTTCAAACTTTCGATGGGTTGCGTCTGTTGAATGATTCAGCGGCTGAGAGTCCGCCTTAAACCTGGTTCAGGTTTCTCTTTGTTGACGTCCCCGTGGCCTAATGGTTAAGGCGTCGGATTCCGAATCCGGAGGCTGCGAGTTCGAGTCTTGCCGGGGACTTACGTTGTTTTTGACATCTCGAAAAGGCTCTGACGGAAAAGGTTCCGAGCACAGGTCACAGTTAGAAACACGTGAATTCATTCATATAACTTATGCGTTCGCCGATAATGTACAGAAAACAATGCTTGAGGTCACAAGAAAATGCTCAAGTACTTTATAGTGCTAACTGAGGGCATGTATGCTGCTACACTGATACAAGTGGAGAAAACAAAGAGGAAACCAGGCAAAATTGGTCGACACACGCATCATTAAAGCCGGGGCCGTTTCGCTTCAGGTGAGCCCTGGGTCGACGCCGCTCTTTTCTTGACATCACTTGCCCACATGAAGAAATTACACCGGTACTCGGGGTTGACTTCTTCCCTAAGTCGTTTAGAATGACCAGAATCATAGCCGGTGCCAACGGGCCTGCTCGCTATGTCAGACACAAACACCCCTGCGCAACTGACAGCGAACGCACAATGAACACAAATAGAAGTGTTTTCCTTTGTTCGGTCCTGGTTTATTAACCGTAAACTCCTTTGCGGGTATTCCATGGCCGGAACATTTCGGTGCAGTAGGCCGAGACAATAGGCTGGACCAGGCCGCTTTGGACGATCCAGAAGACTCCGACTGGCTGATGATCTTCGCCCAATCTTCATCGTCCTCCACGTCACCAACCCCGCTTGTGGATTGCTGCGTCGACTGAGAAATAGTACGATTACTTGATGAGTCGGTAGACTGTGATGCGCTTGCTGGTGGCGGTTCAGTTACGGCTTTCGAGCCAAAGAATGAAGAAAGCTTCATTTGACCGTTCTTCGGCTTCTTGTCTGATGTCTTGCCCTTGCTCTTGCTCTGAGAGAAGAATTTAGTTGGTGACTTCGGTCGAAGCGACACCACTTGAGCAACAAGTTTCGGCGGCAGAGGAGCAGTGTCCCCTGTCAGAACGCCCGAGGCGGGATACGTCTGAGCACCAGGCGGAGGAGGGGTGTCAATCGGCGTCTCTAGTACCTCGGATATCTCGCGCTCCTGTGATGGAGGACTTTGGCTGCGCCGCCCTTTCACAGGCGAATCTATGGGCTTCCTGCCAAAGAATGTCGAAAGAAGCGGCTGTTTGTTCGAAAACTCGTCCCAGTGCCTTGCAGATATCCGCGGAAGCTCCCTTGTGGGGTCGAATTGCATTGCATCCTGCAGACGGCGCACAGTACCATCCGGTAACGTAATCTCGTCGTGTAGGTCTACGTACACGGGACAATGGTCGGATCCCTGTACCTTTTGGAGGACATCAGAGTGTTTAATCCATGGCAGTAGTCCATCGGTACAAAGAATATAGTCAATCCTCGAGCCGTAGTTCGCGGTCCGGGCATCAATGAGTGTGTTCCAACCTAGTCCGCGTCAGCACGGCACAAATAGAATTCGAGAGGCGCAAACAGGTGAACATTCCCGTCCGCTCAGGCCAGAACCTTCTTGTGAGGTCGGTAAGCTTTCCGTTTGGTTTCAGCCAGTCGCGCAACCAGACACGAGGCGGATGATCCCACCACACACTCCGCCTACTCTGTAGTTGGCCATCGCAGTGGTCGATTGGCTGGGAGCATATATTGATATCTCCCAACACAATCACCTCTCGCCCTTCCTCTTCAACCAAGATCCGCACTCGTTCTCGTAACATGTTGTGGAAGTTGATTTTGAACGGGAGCCGGCCCTCGGATGCCTCGGCGGGGCAGTAGGTGTTGATGAGGACGAAGAGACCGAAGTCGAGGACGAGTGCTCGGCCCTCATTGTCCAGTTCTAGGAGATCGCACGGAATATGACCCTTGTCGTCAGGTATCAGGTCCAGAAGATGCGCAGATGGATAATGGTGAGAGACCCGTTCCTCTTCGGAGAGCGAGGGCTTTGGTTGTAGTAGCCCAGACAGTCCCTCTTCAGCCTTCAGGGGAATCACTGTCCTGGAATCGGTGTAAACACCGACACCACTATAGCCTCCTTTGCTCCTGCCCAATGGAAGGGAAAAGAACGCGTCGTAACACCCGGGAACTGCGATGGAACGATCGATCGCGGTTCGAGCGATCTTCATCTCTGGCACACTCATAAGTCACGAGGACAGACAGGTAGCAATGACGATACGTACCTTGGAAGCAGAATATATCCGACTTGATATCCTCATTTTCGAGCATGGCCTCGAATGTCTTGAGCGTGAACCATCTGCGGACCTGTTGATATACGAATGACACGACTCATGAGACGTGCGTACGGGTGGTACTGGTTGAGAGTACGGACTCCATTCTGTACAGCATCGTCAGTGCATAGAGAGATATCCAATAGGCAGTCACTCACGATGTTCCACGTCAATATTCGCATGTTGTAGCATTTGTGCTTGGTCGCCAGACCGTGGTCGAGGGGCAAGTTAGCGTCAAGGCGCTCGCTCGAGTTAGATGCCTCCGTAACGTAACCGACCCTTGACACCGTCATGACTGGAACGGCCATCCCTACGCTCGACGAAATCACGTCGCCCTATGATGGGCTCAACCATCCGTTGGCGAAATACATGGAGCTGGTCTTCGAGCCGTCATCTACCATAGAAGACAGTCTACCTTCATTACATGCCGCACTCGTGGCCAACCCACCGAAGTCCCATGCGGATGTTATCGACACTTTCGCAGCTATCGTGAAGACCTTGCCATGGCAAGCACGAACGCCGCTGCTCACCGCACACCCGGCGATCGGGCAGAAGAAACTTTCGGCGCTCAGCGCGACAGAGCAGCGAAGTACGGAGACGGTTGACCCGGTGGTGCAAGAACAACTTATCATTCTCAATGGGGCATATGAGATGAAGTTCCCCGGGCTACGCTACGTGACATGGGTGAACGGACGCACAAAGGCGCAGGTCGCTGAGGAGATGAAGGGCATGCTGGAGGTGCGGACGGTCGAGTCGATCGACCCTTCGATCATCGTACCGCACACACCAGGGAGTCCGGAGTGGGTAGAGGAGCTAGATCGCGGTGCCGAGGCGACCATGAACATAGCCAAAGATCGGACCAACAAGATCCTTGCAAATAGTTGAGTGAGGGGTGATGTATGCATTATATCTTCTTCCAGCTAACTGCATCTGTAGCTTGAGATACTCTACGTCGTGTCCAGTTCCATAGTTGTGGTCCATAGTAGAAGTAGAATACGCCGAACGCGGCTCCTCCAAGATGTGCCCAATGATCAAATACTCTGTGGTAGATGTCAGAAAGGATCTCGTCGCATATGTGATAGATGCGCACCTCCAGCCTCTCGATACTCCTACAATGTCGAGCAACACCAAACCGCCTACGCCCGCAGATATTGGCATTTGCAGCCACGGGAAGAAGATGAAGGACACCGAGGCGTCCGGGATGGCTAATGCCGATAATGTCACTGTCGCATATATCGCACCAGAAGCCCCTAGTGATGGTAATATTGAAGTGGCATTGGCGGCGTGCGCCGCAGTAGTCGACACGTTTCCAGCGGTTAACGCTGCGAGCATCCGCGGAAAGCGGAATCTCGTCGCCACAACATGCGATAATAGCGACGAGAAGATACCTCCTGCATACGGCATTAGCCGCAACGGACTTCGAAAGGCAAAATGGTTTCTCACCTAGCAGATAGAATGCAAAGGAGTGGTAGATGTAGGTGGATTCTGGCTCGAGGTTTTGGATTCCGAACTGCTGAGCACCGAGCCAGTCGAATGCGGCCGAGCCAAACGATACTAGTGCAAACATATTGAGACCCATATGGATGAAGTTCTGATGGCTGAATGCAGAGGTGACCAGCGTGTAGCTCTTCCCAGACAGCGGCGAATGTAGAAACGAAGCGGCCATGCGACTTCGTAAGACCGGTATTTGCCATGCGACGAAGACTGCACTGTTCAAGCCTAGGATTATTAAGGCGGCCTTGCGACCGTCGCTGCTGTTAAGTCGCGCTTCGGCAACTGAGATCCACGCGCGCTGGAAGTAGACGCGCATTATTGCCGGCCAGTTCTTCGTGTAGTCAACCCACTGCTTTAGTTGAGCCGTAAGGCTCTGTAGATGCGTCAGGTCAGCAGCTCACTCATCTGTAGTATGACTTACCTTGTGCAGGGCGAATCTTCGGGCGCGCTGCATCTCCTGGCTTGATGGTCCACCTGATCTCCACCATGTCCCTTGTGTCAGCTCTTTTGCCCATTTGCGCGTGTCTTCATTCGTGTAGCAGGCAGCGAGACCGTAGGTTCCAGCACCCACACCTACTGAGAACTGCATAAAGTTCAGCATCTTGAGCACCCTCTATTCGGACAACGTACTAATATTGGTCGCCAGAATACTGGTCGGTGATGCGCCGTGAAGCTTTCGATTGACTCTCCGCCCGGCACCGTGCTGTTAAAGCGTCGTGGAGGAAGTTGTGTCCATGGCTGATTGACAGGTCGAATTCTAGCACAGAACTGCAGTCTCGAACCAAGTCTAGACATGGGGTAGAGGGCAAGCCTCTACAGTTCAGAGACCAAGGACTTTATGGGCGGCGAGCTATGCACCGGCAGCCGAGTGGCGATCGACTGTGACGCGTGTGCCCTGATCCCACGGCCGCGCCGTAGTCCCTTGCACACGAGGTCAAGGACGGACAGTGGTGGCGCGAAAAGACTGACAGCTTATTCTAATGCGGTGATGTTGTTCTTGCCATGTCAGAGGGCTCAAGGTGAGAACTCCTAGTCAGGTCGAGCCAGGATATATGCTGATGTGTAATGCTGATACAGAATACGAGAGTCCTGGCTGCAGGCCCTTGCAGACGCTCAAACCCGGTTCCGCTCACTCCTGAGCGCCCCACCCACCGACTGGAAGCGTGTACCTCTGAACCAAGCACCTGCTAAACATGATGGTGCTGTTCAATACTCGAACAAAGGAAAGAACCGCCCCGGAACGACGCTCTCGGATGTTGCTGTACATCGCCGGCAAGGGAAGGATGGAGAGGTGTACAGGGCCATGTTGGATGTATTCACCGACGATGGAGCGTTGCTGGATCCGGACAATTGGAAGGCCATCTTGCAGACACCAGAGCTGAGAAAGAGCTGGGATCCCATAGTGGATGGCTCGCACCTTGTGGAGCTCCTGGACCCCGATACCCGAATATCCAAGACAGAGTTCAAGCTGGGATGGCCCGCAAAGTAAGCAGTGGTGGAAGCATACACGTTGTTACTGCAGCTTACGCGCGGCTTAGCCCTCGGGATGCCATTACCATCGCACGGATATTCAGCGACTCCTCCGCTCTTATTGATGTCTCGACCTCCCTACCAAGGTCTTCTGATGACCCCGCCTATTTGCGACCCTCCCCACCTTACGTCCGCTCGAATGTCCGTCTGTCCTCATGGTGCATTCAATTCATGCCCCCGACCTCCTCGCCCAGCGACCCTTCAAGCAAAGGTACCCTGTCTCAAAGAGTCCGCTTGACATGCTTCTGGCAACACGACCTCAACGCTGTTTGGGGCATGGCCGGACTCGGCATCGGCCAACATCTGCCAATCCTCCTGCTGAGCCTGGTCGAAACTGTCCGACAGAAAGGAACCCGAATACCACGGTTTATTGGCTATGGGCTCGGCATCTCTATATTTTCTATTGTTTATGGAGAAGCTGGTAGAGAAGCCCTCGTGATGGAATATGCCATAATACAACCAGAAGACGACGAGTTCGAAGTCGGTGGGCCGAAGGAGAAGTCCCTGGATGAGGTTCAATTGCAGAAGGAGAGGCGACGACTCGAACGTACCGTGGAGCTTGGGCTGCCTTCCATGCATGGATGGGACCTTCAAGTTACAGTCAAGGCGCCGTCTGAGGAAACTGCTGCGGCGCCGTGGATTGCGCAGGCCGGGAGAATAACTCAAGGTGGTTCCGGAGCCGAGTCCGGTCGACTGGTTTTCCGCATCGTTCACCCCCCTCCCCCAACGGACTCGATTGTCAGCGTGAAGTTGGTGGCGGAGCTGGCTGGAGGAGTTCCAGGCATCCGCGTAAATGGCATCCCGCGGGAGATTATGTCTTTCGAGTCACGCGATCCGGTCTCTTTCGGGATCAACAAGGAGGTGCTCGGAGACGTGTCAGATGTGCAAGCGATCAGCATACATACGATCAATACCGCCGATTCAGCTGATTCTGTCCCAACAACGCAAGTAAGCAAACGTCCGATGGTGCAGACGGCGACCGAGCGACGACCAGCGGCTGAGAAATCCATCCTCAGCTTGGTTCGCCGAAATTACATCTATTTCACGTCCCTGCTTCAAGAGCCAGAGGCCAAGTGGAAACCCGTCATAGAATCTCGAGGAGTCACCGTAACGCAGCTCGATTCGATCGATCCTACTTTAGTCGTTTATCGCGCCGCTGCAGTGTTTGTCGGCGTTACGTTATGGGATCTATTCAGCATGGTCGACACTCCTGGCACAAGGGCTCAGTGGGACAAGAGCTTCGATGATGCGACACTTCTGGAGGATGTCAATGAGTTGACTGACTTGTGGTACTGGAAGACAAAGGGAGTGTGGCCGGTCATGTAAGTGCTCGAACAAACGACCCTACGTGAATCTGACGCGTTTACAGGCCTCGTGACACGACCTTGGTAAAGACGGCCTACAAGTCTTCCTCCTCTGTTCATGTGTTTGCATTCTCAACGGAGGACACCAACCTCTTTCCATCTATTCCCCCCAGCGACCCAAACTTCATTCGAAGCCAAGTGGACTTACAGGGCTGGGCGATCGATGTTCTATCGCCTACGACTACACAGATCACATTGTTGGATCAGTCCGATCCCAAGGGATGGTCAAACAAGGCATATATCCCGCAACAGATGATTGCGACGCTGGCGGGTATGGGCGAATTCGCCATCAAACTCGGTAGCCCTCCTGTGATAGCTCGTTTAGGTGGAGCCCGAATAAGGGCAAGCCGATACGAGTTCGATAAGGGCTTGTTCCGCCTGGAATATGAAGGTTCCGAGCAGCGAAGGTCGTCCACACAACCCGTTGAAGCGGAGCGCCTGAAGGACACATCACCACTGGTCTCGTCGACAGGCGAAGAGCAGCCACCATCTGACGCACCCTCTGCAGCATTTGTCATCAACTCCCAACCGTTGGACACTATACCCAAGATTGAATGCGAAATTCGCATCGACGCCGACACTTGGGCGTCACATGTTGAGATTGTGATTGATCCACCCCCGCAGACAGTGTCCTGCCTGAGGCGGCACAGGTTGGCTCCAGAGGGAGGCGGTCTCTGGCTGACCATCGAGCATGATGCGATCATGGTGGGAGAAGAGCGAATATTGGCCCAGATCAGGAAAGTGCCTGGATCCATTCGAGAAAAAGCCGTCGTAACTGTCAATGGTGCCAAAGTCAAAGTCGACATCAATGCTTTGCCTGAGGCGGAGATCAAATCGCGATCGCGTCAAAAGCGTGTCAAGCCGCTTCGAATGCCACTAGACCAGCCCCCAGTCCCTGGCTTTGTGCGGAGGCGACGAATGGACACTGAGGACAGTGACATGAACGGGTTCGAGGCACTTTCACCAAGAGGACGATATACTAGGATGTCCATGCAACCATTCGCGAGCCCTGTCGCCAGGTGGTTTACCATGGCCGTTGAACAAGCAAGCAGCACAACCTCGGCGGCGGCGGCGGCTGCATCTGCAGCCATGGGACCCACACCGGCTTCATTGCTGAAGAATGATTCCGGAGCTGCGACGGTGCCTATGCGTGCGGTTTTGGGCGCACTCTCTACGCTACAAAGACTCCAGACGATACCAGTCTCGAACTGGATCAGCGTTAGTGACAAGGACGGATTTTCTGTCTCTCGCCGGATCTTCGATGACGTTTCTCCCACAATTCCAATGTATCGCGCGGAGAAGGTCATTGAAGGTGTTTCCGCTGAGGATGTCGCCAACCTCGTTATCGACCTTTCTTGTCGAAAAAAGTGGGATGACCGGCTCGACTCCTCTATGATGCTGGAAGAATATGGTTACGGGTGCTCAACGGCATTTATGACTATGCGCACAACATTTCCCTTCCAAAATCGAGGGTTCTACGTGGCCTCCATCACCGGACGAACACCATCCGGCCAGCGAAGGAGTGAATTGGATGGAAACGGCACACCGGCCAGCAACGGATGGGTATCTGCCGATGCGGTATCGATGATCTATCACGCGACAGCGTCGTTCCCAGAGTCTGCTCTCACATCGCACCTATCGGCAGCCAAAATCAATCATTCCAAGCTGTCCATCGGGCACATACATTTGCAGGGATGGGTCATGGAAACGTTGGATCCGTATACGACCGAGAACTACACTATCCCCTCGACACGTGTCATACAGTTCAGTGCAATCGACTTTGCCGGCTCACTGCCGCTTGCTGCAAATGGCATGTTGAACTCTGCATTGCCCCAAAGCATCCTGGCGATACAGAGGACACTGAGGGCTCAACCACCGGTTCCATCATTGCGGTGGCCTGCAAGAGCTGTGTCAGTGGTGCGGGACGACGAAATGGACGGTCTGGATTGGCTATTAGATGTGTTCGATGATCAGCGCAAGTTGATCAGTCACACATTTTCTGCAACTACAAAGACTTTCGAAACACGCGTCGTGGTCAAGCCTCGCCGAACTGGTCCTGCCACGAGACCCTCAACTCCCTTTGACAAGGACAAAACACCGACAATGCCTACCGCGAAGCTCGCTGAGATGGGCACTCCTAGCAGAGCCGGCAATGAGGACGTATCTCCCAAGACGACCTCAGTGCCATTCCCTGCATCAGCCTCACTTTCCGCTAACGGTTCCGCATCCGACGGTGGAAGTGTGAGGCTACCTAGAGGCCACATACGGACATCCTCGCTCACGGCCAGGTCATTGTCACTGTCTTCCCCGTTGCCCCGCTCAAGACTGGTCTCCTCCGCCAGGCCGACTTCAGTCAATGTTCCAAAAACGTTGGCACACGCCGACTTCGTGATAGGAGAGCTACTGCTCTATCCGGATCTATATGAATCGGCTTATCGTATCGAAGTAGGCTACGAGCTACTTCCTGCGCCGGGTACCTCTAAGCCTCTGGATCTAACGCTCAAATCAACCGATTCGATGCCGCCGGAGCTACAGGTTCGTGCTGCGGTGTATACTTTACCTCCCTCTGCCCTTCACTCCCATGGCATGGATTTGACGATGGCAACGCCCCCAACAAAGCATCTCCTGCGCTTCACGCTACCTACCGCAGCATACTACGCAGCAGTCTCGGACCCTCTCAGTATTGACGATCCCGATGGACACAGTTTGGAGTTACCCACATGGCTGAAGGACCTTGAGGAAAGGAGTGCTGTCGTAACGATCACAATCACCGGAAATGACTCGGGGGAGGAGAAAGAGATACTGTTTTCCGGAAAGCCGGTGACAGTGTTGGGAGAAAAGGAATCGGTGGATGTCTTCGGAACGGAGGAGCTTGAGGATAATCGCATTGAAAAGCTAGCCAAGCTGCGCAGGTCCGTGCTTATGGCTCACTTTGCAGCAAATAAACTGAACCGTGATTTCAGAGGTTCTGCGAGCGATGGGCAAATCATTCCCAAAGAGCTCCGACAACCCATTGCGGTTGCTATGCCATTTGTTGACGACGACGCGGTTGCTGCGGAGGCGGTTGCTGCGGATCCGTTGTCTGCCGATCCCGATGCTGAAGCGAGTCCTACGGATGCTGCCACGCAGGATGCTACTGCAGTGGGTGATGTCTGTCTAATGAACTGCTGCCCAAACTAACCATCAAAACAGACCGTGGATGGTGTGGACCCCAAGCGGATCGGGCAAGCGAGCTTGCTGGGATTTTTCAGCACAAACAATCTCATGCGCCTCACGCCAAACATTACGATGCCGTCATTTATTTCGTCTCCTCTGCCGACTCGGCCAGGGACACCGTCAAAGGGCCCTCGACCTGCAGCGTCGCGCCAAACATCAAGATCGGCACCTTTGGTTGGCTCGTGGGAGCACACAATTCATCATCAGCAGTTCAGCTTGAAGGTGGTGATCGTCACCGCGCTAATCGCGTTCCTGCTCGGCTCTCTCATACGATCCCTCCTGTCCCCTGCCGATTTCATGTTCTACCCATCACGAAACCAGAACGAGTCCCTGCGAGGAGAAGACGGGGGGTGGCGCGAGGTGAGGCGGCTCGTGGAGGTGAAATGGATTCTCTGGGGATGGGATGCGGTCATCTTCGCGGTCGTGCGCCGGCACTAACGTGGGCCGAGCGGGTACCCGTGCGGGCCGGCGACGTTCTGTGCATTCGGTAGACCATGCGCCAGGGAACGTTCGTTTGGCTTCCCGAACGCTCCTGCGGCTGCTTTTGACGGGGTTCTTATCTCTCACGAATCTTATACCCGGACTGTGTGTTTCCTCCGTGCACTGTTAATCGCCAATCACTCCATGGATATTATGCACTCTGCATTCACTGTATGATAGTCACGCTAATGGAACATCTCATGATAATGACCAGGACGGCCGGGTGATCTAGGGAGGATCGAAGCCATGTTGGTTGCTGTTACGAGATTCCGGTTTCTCCTGCTTTCCGACGTGGCTGGTCGTGGCGCTCCGAACGGCCTAAGCGAAATTGAGTCCGGTCCAAGAATCTGGGGTCGAGCGCGGGTGCAAAACTGAAAAGCCGCCCGGCCAGTCGCCCGGCGCGGCCAGCACATCACGGTGCGCCTGGGCGTGCGCGTGGAAATCTGAGCTGTGTCTGGGGGCTCTGCGCGAAGGCGCTTGCTTTTGGATGTGGTCTACGCGGGCTGGGCAAGAGTGCTCCCAGGCGCTGCAAGGCCCGTCGTTAGGCATTTAAACATTTGGATATTGGCAAGGGGGTGGTCGTGCGCGTACGTGGGGCGGGAGACAGCGGCGTGGGACGGAATGTGTCTCTGGGTCGTATAGCACGACACGATGCAGTGCAGGATGAAGAGCGCGTTATCTAGATGGACAAGCTCGGGGCCAGCGGGAGCACCGAGGGATTGCGCCCAGGGCGGGCACCGCGACGGGAGCGCCTGGGGGTCATTGTTAGCGTAAAGTTTCCCTCCGAGGGCCCCCGCCCCTTGCCTGCCCGCCAAGGTTAACGTTGGGCAGCGGGGGACGTTGGTTGGCACGCGGGGGGCGAGTAAGCAGGCGAAAACAGGCGTGCGGTCAGGCGGTTTGGGTTGTGGTCACCGGGGCTGATGGTGGATGGCCACTGGGTTCCCGCATCCCACCCTGGCCCTAGTGATTCCCCGGGAGTTGACCACACAACCCCGGGTCCGTGCAAAGGCAGGCGCTGATCAGGGAACTCCTATCAAAAGCCGGCAGACCAAGCATCGCCGTCTCCTTGCCGGGCGGGGACAGAGTGCAAGCTAGCTTCTTGCCCCTCTTTGCAGATTATTGCGGCTCTCCCCCGCGCAAAACCCCCTATCGTGTACTATCGCGACGGCGGCTCGCGGGCCCCACAGCCTCTCGAAAGTGCAAAGGCAGGGTCTGCACTCCCCCGAAAGGCGGGTCGAAGTCAGACGGCATCGCAGCCGCCATCTGGAACGGCGCACGTACGAGAGGGCCGGCCTTAGACTTGCTCCCTGTGCCCGACCCCCAGAACCCGCTCTTCCTTTGTTGCGTTACGGGGGCATCCATCCCCTACCGAGGCCAAACCTACTGCAACACTCGCTCGTCGCAGCAAGCAAGCAAGCAAGCAAGCAAGCAAGCACGCACGCTACATACCCACGCACGCTGCATACATCCTCCCCGCGCGCGAATTCGTTGGCCAGCTTCCCTCGCGCCGCCCCTCCAATCGCCCCCTTCCATCATCCCGTCATCCCATTCCGCGGCAGCGCGGCCACGTTCTTCCCTCGCCCTCCTCGCTCTCCCGCCCCTTCTCGCACCTCCCTCCCCATCCATCTCCCGTCCCCTCTTCGCACACCGACCATCCCCGCACCGGCCTCACCCTCAGCAAAACGGCGACAGCGACACATCGGCCTACACGATCCACCCACCATCCACCCCCGTCCGTCCGCCCGCTGCCCCCCTTCGTCCACCGACGACGGGCGGTTGGAGCCAACACAGCCGATCACCCTCAGTGCCACCGCTTCCTCCTAGCCAGCAGGACGCGCCAATCTCGCACCGGTCCCTCCGACGCACTGCACCCCTCCTCGACTCGCCTCGTCTCTCGTCCTCTCTTCCGTTCTTCTTTGTCACTCTCGGCCCCATCGCGGTCGGCCCTCCGCTCCGCATACATCGCAAACAACACTTGACATTGTCTCACTGGCTTGACGTGCTCCTCAATCTCGGTGCAATCGTAGCAATCCTTCCGTCCCCCCAGCCTCCATGGCGCATCCCCAGCCCAACGGCGTCGTCGTACTCCCGCACCCGACGGCGCCCGGCCCCCCTCCCGGTCTGCAGCACATGGGACCGCCGCACCATCAGCCACACCAGCACCAGCACCAACAGCAACAGCACAACAGCATGCCGCCACCGCCGGCCCCGTACCATCACCAGCACCACAACCCCCTCGCGGCGATGGGCCCCCTCCAGGAGATCAATATCGGCAGCATGCCCTTGCCGCTGGGTCCCATGGTGCACCCGAACCAGATCACGGACGAGGACATGTGGACCCGAGATACCTCGTGCGTACCTCATTGTCACTTCGGTTTGTTTGACCCCCGCGCTAATCGGCTCCTTGAACTTAGCCTCTCCCTCCACCGCTACATCGACGACTACCTCAGGAAGCGCAATTATCACAGGACAGCGGACGTGTTCGTGGAGGAGAGTGACTTGGCCTCCCAGCTTGACGGGCTTTCTGCCACCCCGAACCTTCAGACGCCGCAGGGGCTGCTGTACGAGTGCGTGCCCCGCTTATCCCGCACATCCGCACCGCAATTGACGCTTGCGATCTTTTTCAGATGGTGGCAGGTGTTTTGGAGAGCGCTCGAGTCCCGCGATGCGACGCGATTCGCGGAGATGACGGCCATCCGTAACGTGAGTCGTCCCGGATTCCGTCCAGTATGTAGCGCTAATGTGTACATGGGACTGCAATAGTACACTGCCCATGTTTCCGAACAAGCGAAAGAGCGCGGTCTGCGCATGCCGTTCGAGGGCCCGCCGCACATCCCGGCAAAATGGGTCATCGACCAGTTCCCCCCGCCCCGCGAAAAGCCCGGCGAGCGTCCCGCACCCGGTGGCGAGTCCATGTCCCACGGGCCGATGCACCAGGAGCAGCCACCGCAGTCGCAGAGCGCACGGATCCCGCCACAGAACCTTATGGGCCCGCCCGGGCTCGTCCGCCAGGCTCCCCAGCAGATGACGACGATGGGCCCGCCGCCGCAGCCGATGGTCCAGCGGACCCCGTCTGCCGGCCCGTCCAACCTCCCCGCTCCGACCCCGCAGATCCAGTCCCAGCAGTATCAGCTTCTTCCCGGCCGGTCTCCCACTCCGCGTAATCCCCAGCAGCAGCCGACGCCTCAGCAGCAAGCTCAGCAGGCTCAGCAGCAGGCTCAGCAGCAGGCTCAGCAGCAGCAACAGGCGCAACAGCAGGCACAGGCTCAGGCACAGGCAGCTCAGCAGCAGGCACAGGCACAGGCTCAACAGCAGGCGCAGCAACAACATCAGGCACAACAGCAGGCTCACCATCAGGCGCAACAGCAGGCGCAGGCACAACAGCAGGCACAGCAGCAACAGCAACAACAACAACAACAGCAGCAGGCACAGGCACAGGCACAACAGCAGGCACAGGCACAACAGCAGGCACAGGCACAACAGCAGCAACAGCCCTTTCCCTTTCCTCCTCAACCTGGCCAACCAGGTGGGCCAGTTCCGTATCCCGTGAACCAGCCCGGCCAGCCTCAACGCCAGCAAGGCCGAGCACCCCCACCTCCGCACCTGCCAATGCCGCCCAACCCGATGCAGGGCCAGATTAACGGCGGGTTCGTGCCCAACGGGGCCGGGCCGTTCGCCGCCGCGGGCCAGCAGCAGCCCCAGAAGGAGCTCCCCCCGAGCGTCTCGCTCGAGGCGTGGAATATTATTGTGGAGAGGGCGGGGATTCCAGGGAAATTCCCCAGCCAGATCCAGGATGAGCAGATGAAGGTGTGTTTGGCATTGTTTCGTTCTGGATGGGGGCTGACAGGGTTGGCAGAATCGGTTATTGGGCGAAGCGATGATGGAACAGCAAGGACGACACGGACAACAACCACATATGCAGCAGCAGCCACAGCAGGGCATGCCCGGCCGCCCATTTCCTCCGATGGGCATGCAGCCGCAGCCGCCTGCACCGGGGCAGCCAATGCAGCCCCAACTTACTGGCCCAGGCCAGCAGCAGATGCGCATGCAGATGCAACAAAACCCTGCTATGCAGGGACAACCGGGGGCGCGCCCTCCCACGCCGTCCTCCATGGCGCGTTTGGGGCCCCAGCAGGGCATGCCACCGCAGTTCGCGAGACCGTAAGATGATTTTCGTCCTAAGGGGGATGTAGTCTAACAAGTGCTCTTCAGACCGATGGCGGGTCAGCCGCAGATGGTCAACCTGAGTCCTGAGCACATACAGGCCATGAACGGCGGCATGATGCCGCCTGGGATGCAGCCGGGCAATGTGCAGATGATGCAGCAAGGCATGCCTGGTGCTGGTCAGCCAACGCAGCAGCAGATGCAGCAAATGTTGGCACAAAGGAATCTGCACCAGCGGTTGCTGGCGCAACAGGGGCAGGGATTCAACCCTGGCCCACCGCAGCCTGGTCAGCAGCAGCAGCAGCAGCAGCAGAGGATGCCCACGTTCCAGGTGCAGACGCCTCAGCAGCCCCCGCAAGGTGCCATGCAGGGTGTGGGCATCGCCGGCGGCGTTCGCCACCTGCAATCTACCTCCCCCGTAGGTCCACCGGCTGGAAGTGGTGGTCAGTATTACTTATATCTGCAGAACGCGCCCTCGCCCGCGGACGAAACCTCTCCTCCGAACGCGAAGCGCGCAAGGCGTTCCACGCCGGACAAAAAGGGCAATGCCCCCGCGACGTTCTTGCCTCAGCCACCGCAAGGCTCCGTCATGATCTCGAACCAGGCCCAGATGACCCAAGGCATGCGAATGCCTTCGAACCCTGGGATGCCCGTTGGCGCGCCTGGTGGTCCTACTCCTCAGCCCGGGGTAAGTTACGCTCAGGCACACGACTTGGAGCAACGTCGTCTGATCAACGCACAACAGGCTGCGGCCCCTCCTAACCGTGGTCGTGGTCAGGCCAGAGGCGGTCAAGAAATGGCGGGCACCGAGGCCCCCGCACCGGCTTCTGCTCGCGGACAGAAGCGCAAGGCGGCGGATGAGAGCGGCCCGACGAACAATGGGCCTGCTGGATCCCAGAAGCAGGCGACTACAATGACCGCGCAGACCCCGAACGGCGTCAAGACGTCGTCTCATAACAATTCTCCCGCCTTGAATCATGCCAGCAAGGACAACAAGACCCCGCCGGCAGAGAAACCCACTCCTCCCTTGGTGCCTGGCCCAGGCAGCACTCCTAGCAACGCTCAGCCTGTGACACCGAAGCAGGACAACGTCAGTGGGGCGTTCGGGGAATTCATCAATGGCGTGGCGCAGTTCGCTGGAACAAGCAGCTCTCTCTTCGGCCAGTCCGGCTCTTCACCTCGCAGCCTCTCTCAGCGCCTGAACGTTGAGCTACCCCTGGATGGGGCTGAAGTCATCGGTGGAGGATGGGATCAGACCCACATCAACGTTGCCGCGTCCAATGCCGACGCTTTCCAGTTCCTCGATGCGAGTGGCGGACAAGATGACGATGAAAACGGGTACCAGATGTACTTCAACTTTGACCAGGAGGAAGGTGCCAACTTCGATGAGCTCACCGATTTTGGCGTCCTAGGCTGAGCAAGCCTTGCGACCTCTGCAACGCCTTCCTCAAGACATATTCCACTGCACATGATTACCCGTCTTCTCATTCTCTTGGTCTAATGGTGGGCGCACATAGAGTGCCATTGGCTTGCATCTCCAGTCATGCCAGATTGTGTTCGACTCGTTTTATTTCTCTGACTCTGTTTGATTTGGTCCGCATCCCTTGGCCCATCGTGTCTGTACTTGGTCTACTGTATTTTCTAATGTATCTTGACGCGGGGCTTCCGCTTCTCCTCTCCATTTGACGCCTGCCCCGGAACGGATCCACCGCAAATTAAGGCAACGTGGGACTCATGAATTAGCGTAAAGACCGTGCGTGATGTGATGCAGTATATACAGGATGCCACAAACCCAAGCGGAAATGGAAAGCAGTATGGAGTTAGCTGCTCGGGGAGGTCTCAGCAGAGGACGTTTCGCTCTTAGGCTCCGAAGACGACGGCACGCTGTCGACGTCAGCGTCCTTAGACTGCTCCTCGACCTCCCCGCAGCTTTCATCTGCAGCAGGCTTGTGAACTATGACAGGAGTAGAGGCCCCAGACGCGAGCTCTGTGGGAGCCTCCTTGACAGTGGACGTCGTGGTAGCGGCATCGACGAGAGCGGCAACGAGAGCCTCAGCATGGGCCTCACTGCCCTCAGCAGGCTTATCAGATGTCGCCTCAGTCTTCTTCTCGGACGTCGCGGCCGATGCGTCAGCGGGGCTCGTGGCGGGCTTATCGAACTCCGAGTCGGAGGAGTCCGTGGGAACCTCCTTTGCCACACGCCGTGCAGCGCGCCTTGCGGCTTTCGCACGGGCGAGCTTTCGCTTCTCCTTCGCCGCGGCTTTCTCTGCGGCCTCCGTCTTCTCCTTCTCCTCCTTCTCCTTGGCATCCTTCTCGGCCTTCTCCTTAGCTTCTTTCTCATCCTTCTCCTTCTTTAGCTTGGCCTTGGTCTCGCGCTCAGTCTTGACCCACGCTTCGACCTCTTCAATGGCCTAAGAAAGCTCAGCATCCACTGGCCCATGGATAACATGGAACGATCCTCACCTCCCTAGGGCGTGTCTTGTTCTTCAAGAGATAGCCCTGCAGAGCGGCAACGCTCATCTCTCCGTCAGGAACACGATCAGAGAACTGCTTGGCAAGATCGGTCATCTCCGCTTCGGTGAGCAGAGGAGCGCGATGAGTGGAGCAGTTCGATTTCTTGCGGCTGGTCGGGGGACGGAGGCTGAGCGTCTGCACTGTAGCATCGGACCCCTCCTCCTGCTTCTTGCCCTCGTAAGGGAAGAAGTTCTTGAAGAGCTCTTCAGCCTGCCACTTGGTGGCGTTCTAGAGACTCCATTGATAAATGAAGACTTGGGTGGCGCGAATATCCTACCTTGAAGTCCACCCAGACATCCATACGGCCGGGTCGGGACAGGGCTGTAAGAGCCATTAGAATGTATTCGAACCTCAAGGGGACATCGGTCGTCTCACCAGGATCTAACCGATCGATATGGTTGGTAGTCGCAAAAAGAAGCCGGCCCTCTGTGGCGGCAACGCCATCTGAACGTGAAGTCAGCAGTGCGGCCAGCCAGATCGCGCATTACACATACCAAGACTGTTGAGGAGACCTTGGCAGAGTTTTCAAAGATAAGTAACACGACAGGTTACCCACAGACTGAACTGACCGCTCAAGCTCAAAGTATTACCGTCGTCGGTTGTCGTCTTTGTGGTGGCGGTATCGGGAGAGCCAGTTGCAGCAGTGTCACGACTCGTAGAGCGCGTGAAAGCGGCATCGAGATCTGTGTGGGATGTAAGAAGAGGAAAGACGATAAGATGACCGGCACCGACCCTCCAAAAGAACAATGCAGCGGCTGGGTACGCGACCCATCAGGGACGCGAGGGAAGAGTCGTTCATTCCCTTGGAGCTCAAGGTGACTACATAGATGTCCAGACCCAGCTCACCAGCCAAGGCATGGATGAGCGAAGTCTTGCCAGACCCGGGGACCTGAAGGAAGATTCGTCAGAGGTGGCCTATTGCTCGGTTGCGTACTCTCACGCCATGCAGAAGGTATCCCCGACGGAAAGGGATGCCACGGTCGGCGTACCAGTCCTCGCTCCTGTGATGGAATGAGCTAGACTAGCGCTTCAAGAGGGCGTCGCATTACCTTAAGAAGTCCTTGGCATCTTCAAGCAGCATCTCCTTGATGCCCCGCTCCAGAACGATCGAGGACAGAGGGCGTTTTTGACGAGCACCATTCCAACCCCAGCGCCCATAGCTAAGGCAATAGTCAGATGAGCCTCATCTTCAGGGGAAAGGGGATACATACATATCCGCAAGGAAGATGTGCACACTGTTCAAGGGTGCGTAGTACCCACGTCAGCGGCGCCTGAGTGATTAAGCGTTAAGACCATAACACTTACCGATGCTCGGCATCGCGTTCGTATTCCTTCTTCGCTTGGAGCACGAGTTGCTTGATCACATCGTTATTGCGGGCAATCACGCTGCGCGGAACGGGTGTGAGGGTTTCGTCAAATCCGGTTACACCGGTTTCCTTACCTGATCTTCAGGGTTTCGGCGTTGGCGTACCAGTCGGTCCCCTGAGTTCTGCCGCGCGTGATCTTGGATTGAATGGGTTAGTGACGTGGCTTCGGGTATGCAGCACACGAGGCTGTTACATACGTGCAACCAATGGCCGGCATAGAAAATCGTATGGGTCGTATCTAGAGGTGCAATGCATCAGCTTGCGATTGAATGATCCTCCGAGGAGAGCAAATACGTACTGTGTGAAGGCAAAAAAGCGACCTTCTTTGCCCGACCGCCGCTGAGGACGGCCTTGTCATCGTCATCGTCTTCGTCGTCTTCGACCTCACTCTTGTTAGTGTTCATGACACCCAGCCTCAGGCCGGAACGAGTCGTGATCTCGAACTCGCGGGAACGACTCCACGCAGGCTGTTTAGAGAGCCACTGCAGTAGCCGGTTTAGGTCTCATTTATGACAGATGTGGGCACACGAACATGGAGTAGCCCTGGACGAGCGCAGCATTTAGCATATGGAACAATACAGGGACCATTCTGTCCAACTTACAGTCATAAGGGTAGTCGTCTTGTGTGAAGTGAGCAGTGAGGAAGAACGCTAGGAAATGGCCTCAGTTTTTGGATGCGGCGCTCTATTGTTGCCCATACACTCCATGAACTGCGTCCAGCCAGACGTCGCAAGACGACGGGCCGTTTCTACGGTCGTGCCGAGGATCGCCAGCTTGGCGAAATCCTTGACAGCGTCCACAGGATTGCTAGACTGGGACGAGACCATGTTCTTAACAAAGCCGGTAGTACCACTTATGATGAAGTCCATCGTTACTCGTGGGAAGGGGGAGGGGTGAATGGAGGGGAATGTGGGGAGAGATGGGAGTCGTGCACACGAACGGGGGACGCTTTATATGTCTCAGGCGCCTCGGCAGTCAAATTCGGACAGCTCTCGGGTCTTCATTAAAGCTGGCGTGACGATGACAGACACGAGTCGACCGAAGGTAAAGCCGCTTGGAGCCTGCGTAGATGTCGGAAGCTTGAATGCTTAGGAAGGCGGACAGCGCCGAATTGATGTGAATAGACAGACACGTTCCCAATAGTAGATGGCGTGTTATCCGTGAGGCCAACGCAATGCAAGCCAATGGGGTGGCCTGCATCGGGCCTTTGTCCGCAGATAGAGCGACCCGAAGAATACTACAAAAGGGTTCCGAGAGCGGCGAGGAACTGGATGGCCATCATTCCGCGCGGCCCCTGTCGCGGCGATAGCTTCTGGGCTGTACGGAGCGATGCCTATGCCAGTGACTACTTCTGATGGACCCAGTGTCGGACCAGCGGACATTGGAGACGAAGCGTTTCGGGTTCAGCACCAGAGTCTCTCAGAGATCAAGCGCTTTGCTACAGAAAATGCACGAGGTGTGAAGAGCAAAGTCGTGCCGCCCGAACGGCATTCCTCTCCGCCTTTAAGCATTAACTTCCGATCGGCATGTGCATGCTGTCAGGATCTTCCCCTCTTCAATTGCCTGCGTTCCTTCCCTTGTCGGCTCGACCTGGCCATGGAAGTCTGGCGGGCACATCGCCCCTTTCCGCTATCCCGATAGGGGGGCTGGATGTCTGACACGGACATGACGTTACACTGGGTAGCCCTGTGACTAACTACATGGTCATATTTCCGAGCCTCATTGCAAGGTGACTGGGCCTTCTTCTACACGGGGCATTGCATCCGTGCTTCCCCACCGCTCCCAGGGTCGCAGAAATCCCCGCCGCTGAAAGTCTAGCTTATCGATACCCCTTTGTACCAGCACATTTGCCTGGCACCCAGCGCCCAACACTGGTAATTGACAGGGGTTTCATGATCTGAGATGCTGATCCACCCTGCTAGCGCTCGGGTTAGACAAGCTCGGCTTTGTCGGGTTTGCCCCAACGAGACCGAAATGGGGACCAGAATCGGAAGACCGGAAGTCCTTACGACCTCCGCTTTTGCTCTCTGCCGACTGTATCGTGACTGTTCGAGAAGACTCTGTGCTCCTTTGCGCCACAATATTGGATCATGAACCGAACACATGACACATGCTTGTCCGCCTCGTGTTTGAGCAGCTTCTCCGTCGGTTGAAGTGTGGAAGTTGATAATTCCCTTATCTGGCTCATGTGGACTCCACCCCTTATTATGATCAATTGCACCTTGCACAGTCCGAACGGCGCATCCACTACAGTGAGAATGTCATTAAAAAGCGTCTTGGCTTCCCTTACTCTACAATACTTGTTGTGGTTGTCGAACCATGAAGCCCTCTGCCTCGACTGAAATGTCTGCGGAGGATGAGCAAAGTGTCCTTTGGGGAACGAAGCATCTTATCTCACCTCAAGATGCTGGAAGTCCTGATGCCGACCAGAAGTGCATACAAATCTACTGAAATGTACCTGCGATTGATACCTTCTTATCTCCACGCCTTAGCATGATGGTTGGGCCGGTCCGAACCGGCCTCCGGTGTAGCTCCAAAAAGGGCATACTGGTGACCTATTCGGGATATCTGTGGGGCGTGTTTGTGTTGCGCCTTTCCTTGACAATGAATGAGTAGGCATGGAGGTAACCATTACATAATTATGTTCAAGAGGGGCCTTAAGGCAGTGGAAGACGTGAGCTCTTCCTATTTGGTCAGCTTATGAGCCCTTATCGTCCACCTAAGTGTAGCTCTGCTTGTTTCTTCAACGAAGGTGAGACAGTCGGTGGTGATGTCGAGGGATTATTGCGCCATGATGTACATCATCAGGTGGCCCTCTGCTTCCGCAGATGCAGTTTCCATCGCAATGCTCGGCTAACAAGCCGGAAACACGCTCGTGGGGTCCAATTGAAATGTATCTGCGACACCTCACTGGCGGGCCAAATTCTCGGACTCCACGCTTGCGGTGCAGGTGTCCCGCTCTTTGGTTTCGTGTCTACCACTAAGCGTCCGTGCACGCATCACCGGTATTGTTGCCCGCTCCAGCGCACGGTATATAAGGACAGCTTCGGGATGACAGTCTTGAAGATCGCCCTCCTCGAAGTCCTTTCGGATGGCGATATCTTTCTAAAGCTACTTCTTGGACATCATTCGATGCGCTGCAGTCCGCCCATTGGCCCTTGAAGACTGCGATAGCGTCGCGCATGGCCGGTCCCTCTTGCACGGATCTGAAAGCATTGTCTTGCACATGGAGCACCCGGTCAGACCTTGCATATCTTCCTTGGGGTGATTTGACTTCGTCCGGCTGGGGCGAACCTCCCCCAAAGTTGTTGCAAGAAGCCCCTGTCAAGTTCCGGGTAACAACCGAAACCCTGAGAGGGAGGAGAGTCGTTCCTAGAAACTCTATCTGCTCCGCAGTACCTTCGTGGTAAGGTCAGCGGCTGGTCGGTACGATCCGGCCCTCTCATTGCAAGGGACAGCGCCGTCCTCTTGAAGAGCACTTCTTGTTCAGACTAAACTCGGATGTAACTACACCCGGTAGCCATGCGGCCAGTGCGACTACGTCGGCATGGACATCGCTCCCCATGAGGCTGCAGGCAACCACGGCCCTCTTCTTCTTTGCCAGCTACAGCCTCACCATTCAGAGCAATCGGAGCGCTTTTCCGTCGCCTTGTTGTATCTTTCCAGAGACACCCACTGTTCCGCGAGATTCAGGCTTGACTATTGCGTGGGAGCCTCTGGCAGATTTCGGACTTCTTAAGGCCTCGTGGGACATGACAGCCAAGGCAACCTTCTCGCTCCCTGAATTCTTCTCCTGCCTTAGCATCGTCGATGTTGGGAACTGCCGAGGCCTTGTGGTGGATAGCTGTCGGGCTCTATCAACTAGTCCCTTCGCCCCGGGTCGCACGGCCTCGGGCGTTCGCTGACCGATCTGCTGAAATAATTCGGTATCTTCTGGACCAATAGCTGACAGTTCGGCCCAAGCAATGACGTGGAGCTGACTGGGATGGTGGCAGATTCCGAGTTGGACAAATTTTCGATGATAAAGGGTTCGTTTTTCAAGAAGGTGGTCATGAGACGGTTCGCTCACAGATTAGCTAGGGTTGGAGGCTGAGTGGCGGAAGACCGCGCAACTTCGACAAAGGATGTTTGCCTCCTGACTGGAACGTTCTGGAGGGACAGGTGGGTATTGTACGTCCAAACGTGCGTGGCCCGCTTGTCGGACCGGTCGTCTACATCTCTTCCTCCTGATCGTCCCGAGGTGCTGCGGACGACAGTCAGAATAGGAATGACTGCTTTCTCACCGACGGCGTGTGAGCGGCTCGCTTGCAGCACAGAGGTGAAGGTGGAGCTACTTGCGGACACTGGATGGATTAGACCACTCCTGCGTTCGGGCTCACGCCTTCCGCCCTCACAAGGCGCTAGGCGCACCGCAGTCACCTCGTAGACCGATGAAGAAAGTGACATTAGATCCATTAGGCCATTATCGTAGATTATCAGACGCCACTAGTGGTATGATGCAATGAGACCCTAGAGAGAGAAGAAATAGACTTTCACACCCGTCGGTACCGATAACGGTCAATGCGTGACCGCCGTCGACAATCATTCGTGACCACCGACAAATGCAGCAAGGAGGAGCCACCGCCAGGGTGTCGGACGCGCGCGCTCCACCGCGCACCCGTGCTGTCCCGCAGGCAGCAGACCACGGGCAGCGAGACCGAAGGTCCATCGAACATATGACCGAAGAAGACGTAAGTCGCAGGGTTGCCGAAGCCGGCGGCGTCGGCGAACACGGGGAAGGCGGAGAAGATGTGCCCGGCCGCAGGCCATGGTGTGCCTTGCCCTGTGCGGTGTGAACTGCGAGCTCTACGTCACTCGCTAGGGCTTCCCCATCCCCAGTGATGGACCCGTCAGCAGGGCACGATCGCTGGTATCTTGCAGGTGGACTGGCCATTGCGGAGCGGGGTGTCGCAGGGATGGCCACAGTTTGGGCGCTATGGATTGCAACCGTGACAATGGGGGGCGGCTGTTCTTTCATCACAATGTCGCTTGGCTTGTTCTTTCCCTCCTGTGGTCTTTGTATGGCCTCAGTGGCTATTTGGTGTCCAGTTGACCACAGCAGATCGGATGAGAAGACGTTGTGACAGACCGCAATCCACTGGGAAAGGTCACTGTGCGGTATGACGTGCAGCCATGCGTCAAGGAGGCGTTTGCCTGCTTGTCACCGCGATGGGCCAGGCAAGTTCGAACCAGAAGAAGGCATCGCTGATCATTGGGGCAGCCACCAGAATGACATGTGGCAGCGGCACGTAATGTATCGCGGGCGAACTACAATCGCATTCGGTGCGTTATGGCCTCGATTCGAATTCTAGAGGCAGCGGTTGATTGCGGCGAGCCCACCAGTGGTGGTCCATCAAGCAGAACGAATGAGCTGCGCATCCCCCGACCCACCGGGCGAAGGAAGCACGCTTCTCCATTGTCCCCCGCTCCTTCTGCGCCGCTCTCGCCCATCAAGGGAGAGTCGCGCCAAGCGAAGACAGCGATGACCTTGCAGCATTCAACATCGGCGCAGGGAGCGATTGGTCGTTGTACATACCCCGATCGGCCCGGATCGGGGTATAGAATGTTGAGCAGCCTGGCAGATCCTCGAACTGGTGGGCCGTTCGGCGCCCGCGATTGGTTGGAGCCTCGCACTTGCCCGATGTCAGGCTCGATCCCGGCAGCGGGTTAAGAATCATGTCGCATGACCCGGCTGCTTGTTCGCACATTCTGGTGGGCGGTTCGGTGCATGACGTTTCCGCATTGCACGGACAGCGCTCACGTACTGTATTCGAAGGTGATCTCAAGGTTGAACCCGCCTGCGCAGGCCCTGTCGCACGACCATATACCGCATGCCCGCATGCCCCCTACCCGACCCGGCAAGCCGGTAACCCAGCGCTTCCCCATTGTACCCCCACTCGTTCTGCGGGGGTCTCGCCCATCAGGGGAGGGCCGAGCCGGCCGCGATGATCGCCGTGGGGACTTCGAAATTGGCCGGCGGATCGCCTGTAGGGTGTAGGGCATGACTGGGTGGGTTGGCCCGCATCGTCCGTGCAGTCGGGAGTAGGGGATGGGTTGGCCGTTCCGTTGGAATAAGCACGTTCCGTCGATCTTGGCTGCATTGGACAGGTGCCGACGCGCCGGCGTTGGTGGTAAGGACGTTATGGGATTAGGGGACGGATCATCTTGCACTGGAACACGCTCGGCACGTCGATCTTGGCCCCAGATTAGGTGAGAGTTGAGGAGGCAGTGGGTTCAGGGGACGGGAACGCCCCCTGCCCCGGGGCGTGTTCGATCCATCGAAGTTGGCAGCCGTTGGAAGGCGCCGACCGCCCGAGGGAGGCGAGTCGAGGGTGGGGTGCGTTTCCCGACTCGGCACAGGCGGTACAACAATCCCCCCTCTCCCCTCCCCCCCCCGGTCCCAGGGCGTATTCTTCAACGAGCTCGGCCGACACATGCACTTCGAAGTTGATCGAGAACACCTTGCTGCATACACGTCGAGGTCCCGTCGCTGGCTGGAGGACGACGGCGGTCGACCTTCCTCCGGACAGGACGGGCGGGGTCCATCAATAGATTTTGGTGAGCGCGAATGCGTTCGATAAGTTCGTCCGTCTCGGTCGAGCCCCGCACATCAAGCCCAAGCCTCCTTTGGCCGCTCGGCGCGTATCCACCGTCCAAAGTGCCGAGCCGCAACTTCCAATGCCCCTCCTCCCAACAGCACCCTGCCATGAGTCTTTCGCCGTCCGAGCGCGTCGTCTGCCGGGAGCCGTCCGCGATGCGTTCTTGGCATCCATTCTCTTCATCCCGCTGACTCAGGCCTCCTCTTCAACCTCCATCCCCTCCCCGCCCTCCACAACCGTCTCGACCCACCACTCTACAAGCCCCAAGCCCGAGCCGGCCGCTGAGCACTGTACCCCGAGTTAGTATTCGATACCGGACCGCGACTGGGCAAGTGGGCGGGGCATAGAACGCACCGTGATAGTGTAGGGCGAGCGCCTCTCGTCCTCCTGTTCCTGCTCCTGCTCCTGCTCCTCCGCCGCCGCACCTGGTGTGCCCGGCAAGGCAGAAGCTGCCTTCTTCCCGACGGGCCCCTTCCACGGCTCCTCCTCCCAGAACGCATCCCCATGCACACAGCACCGAATCTTTGCTCCCACATCAATCGTAAACCTCTCCTCCTTCGGGACGTCGAACGGGTCCTGCCCCTCCGCGAGCGTCGGCGCCCAGAAGAACGTCTTCTCCGCCGGGTCGTACGCGCTGGGGGTGGGCAGCAGGTGGGCGGGGATGTGCAGGGAGGAGAAGAAGCCGAGCGTTACTTGCACGTGGGTTGGGGTGCTGGATTTCACCTCGCCCACGAAGACCTCGCCGACGAAGGGCCGGAAGACGACCATGCGGAAGGTCACTGGCCGCATCAGGAGCCCCGTCAGCACCCCACCGCAAGTAGCAAGGAAAGAGCCGCGCGCACATTTATGCCACAAGCACCCGTCCCCGAACCTCACCTTGCCCTCGCTGCACTCGACCACGTCAAACAGCACCACACACAGCCCAACATCGTGCAGCACCTTGTTGGCGTACTTTTTGTTGATCTCCCGTGTCAGGGCCGCGATCGGGTCTAGCGCAAAGTCTTGCGGGTGCAGGGGGACAGTGTCCTACGTCAGGGTGAGCGCTTAGTCCGGGGGGTGCATGGGGCAGGGCAGGAGGGTGGCGAGGGGTGGGAAGTGGCGCGGTGTGGGAGGGAGGGAGGGGGGCAAGTGGAGGACGCACCTTGAGTCTTGCGAGGATGAACATGATGCTTCCAAGGGGGGGTATCCGAATCCAGCAGTCACCCAGTCACCCAGCACGCGTGGTATGTAGGCAGGCCGGAGCTGGAGGTGGACGGGGAACGAGGCGGCCCGCCAAGGCAGGTGGAGCAGCGGCTGCGGGCTCGCTGGGGTGGGCGGGCGAGTACTAGTGCGAGCGGGCTGTCACGGGCCCTCCGCCAGGCTTCGGGTGAACGAGGGTTCGCGTGCAGTCTGGCTGATTTCGGTGCTCAGGTGTGGCAGGTGTGGCAGGTGTGGCAGGTGTGGGCCGTTCTCCACCTCCGCCGGTGGGTATAAGGTAGGGCGAACGCAATGGCGAAAAAGTGAATGTCACGGTGGCGGCGCGCTCGGCCCTGGCCGGAAAAGGGAATCTCCTGCCCCAGGGCCCGTTGTCGGGCGAACACAAAGTGGAGGCTCGGTCCCGGGGAACGCTCGCTGGGGCCGTGGGCGTGCCATCCGCTCTCGCTGGATCCCCGGGGGGTTGTTATATACCGGGCGAGTCACGTGTAGCCGCCAGCCCTCGACTCTGAAGCGAAACTGAACGGCCGAGTGGGAGGTGTCTGTGTTGCAGGTGCACTAGGCCCATTGCACCCCCGTTCGAGCGGCCGCAGATCCAGATCGCCGTGGGAGGTCCGGTCCATATGTCCACTCGCACTCGCACTCGCCTCGCAGCCTCCCTCCGACCCCGCACCCCCTTCTTCCTCCTACCACGCACCTCTTCCCTCCCTGCCCCCGCCCCAGCCGTCGTTGCACCCCGTTGCACACACACACTCACACGCACAATGTCCACATTCCACCAGGTATGTTTCCCCCCCACACCGTTGTATGCGCATACATGACCTCACACGCATACAGGAAGCGCACAAGTACGTCCATTCCCCATCCTCCCCTTCTCCCCACTAACCTCGCCCGCTCCCCAGGCTACTCGTGTACGTCCCCCCCTCTTCCCCTCCTGTATGACCGCCCAAGCTAACAGCGAGCAGCATCCCCGGCCCGATCGAGGTGACAGATGAGGTGCTGTACGCGAACGCCCGCCCCCCCTTGGCCCACACCGGCGCCGACTTCATCCCCATCTTCGGCGACTGCCTCAGGATGATGCGGTGCGTCTCCCTCCCTGCTAACTTCATGTAACGCGGGCAGGCGCTGATGAGGCCGGCGTAGTGATGTGCTCTACACGAAGGAGGGGCAGCCGTTCCTCGTCGCCGGGTCCGGCACGCTCGGCTGGGACATGGTCCGTTCTCTCTGTGCAGCACTCTGTGCAGAGGGCTGACAGGCCAACAGGTCGCGAGCAACCTCATCGAGGCAGGCGAGTCCGCGCTTGTGCTCAACACGGGCTACTTCGGGGACTCCTTCGCCGAGTGGTGCGTCCCGTTCAGACCGCATGTGGAGGTGCCGTGCTAACCCGCCGCAGCCTCGAGACGTACGGCGCCAAGGTGGACGTGATCCGCGCTGCGATCGGGGGTGCCGTCCCGCAAGCGGAGATCGAGGCGGCGCTCAAGGCGAAGAAGTACAAGCTGCTGACCTTCACGCACGTCGACACCTCCACCGGCGTCCTCTCGGACGCAAAGATGATCGGCGACGTCGTCCGCGCCGTCTCCCCCGACACGCTCGTCATCCTCGACGGCGTGTGCGCGGTCGCGAGCGAGGAGATCCGCTTCGACGACTGGGGCATCGACGTCGTCGTGTCCGCCAGCCAGAAGGGGCTCGGCGCCCCGCCCGGCCTGAGCGTCGTCATGGCCTCGCAGCGCGCGATCAGCACCTTCCAAAACCGCAAGGTGCCCGTGAGCAGCTACTACGCCTCGTGGAAGAAGTGGCTGCCGGTGATGCAGGCGTACGAGAAGGGCCTCCCGGCGTACTTCGCCACCCCGCCCGTCAACCTCGTCCAGGCGTTCCACACCACCCTCACAGCGATCACCAAGGGCACGCCCTCGCTCGAGAAGCGGCTGGCGATGCACAAGGCCGCCTCGGCCCGCGTCAAGGGCGCCATGACGGACATGGGGCTCGAGCTGCTCACTCTCGACCCGTACTACAGCGCCAACGGCATGAGCGCGATCAAGTACCCCGCAGGCGTCAAGATGACCGACCTGATCCCGCGCCTCGTCAAGAAGAACATCGTCGTCACCGGCGGCCTGCACAAGGACGTCAAGGACACCTACTTCCGCATCGGCCACATGGGCACCACCGTCGTCAACCCCGAGCGGGGCGACATCGACCGCGTCATCTCGGGTGTCAAGGAGGCGCTTGGCGAGGCCGGCTACAAGGGCAACCTGTAATCTAGAAACGAAATAGCGTGTACGTAGATCATATGGACCTACAGAACAACGAGGAACTCAAAACGGATGTGCACTGAACTGTAGCCCGCTATGGACCGTAGCAATGCAACGCAGGACGCATCGCGATTTGTACCACCACAATCTCAATATATATTGGATATAAAATGCGAATAAATTGTGCCTCTACTCGTACACAACGGGGTGAATTTTTTCTGGGGATACCTTGGTGAAAGACGGTGGACGAGCTCTAGAGATGCTGCAGGTCCTGATTACATGTTGCCCCCCATCCCTTCGTACCACTCCTTGCCGGACGTTACGGGGCTGATGTAGCCGGCGCGGATCGTCCAGTCGCCGAACCGCTCGCCCGGGTTGCGCTCCAGCGCATAGCGCTTGATCATAGGCTTGAGAATAGCCAAAATCTCCGGCTCAGACACGGTTTCTACATGCAGTGTCAGGGCTGATCATGCCGTCTTCGCTATAAAGACGCGCTCACCCCGGTAGATCTTGTTCAGCCGCTGGCCATAGAAGCCCCCGCCCAGAAGCATCATGTACGACCCTGGGGCCTTGCCGACGAAGGCGACCTCGGCGGCGTACGGCCGGGCGCATCCGTTCGGGCAGCCCGTCATGCGCATCACAATCTCATCATTCCGCAGGCCGGCCTCCTCGCAGAACTTCTCCACCTTGTCGATCAGCACGGGGAGATACCGCTCCGACTCGGCCATGGCCAGCCCTGAGCAGATTGATCAGCATTGCGGAACAAACCGAAGCGGTGTTGGGAAGCTTACCGCATGTGGGGAACGCGACGCAGGCGGAAGACGACAGACGCAGCCCAGTGTACTGGATGTTGTCCAGCTTGTACTTGGCTAGCAGCTTCTTCATCTCCGGCAGATCCTTCTCGTCCACCTCGGCGAGGATCAAGTGCTGGTTGGCGGTCAGGCGGAAAGTGCCCTTGTGCACCTTTGCAATATCCACCAATCCGGTCTTGTACGGCTTGCCAGGCTCGTCCTGCACACGCCCGTTCTCGACGAACATGGTAAAGTTCCACTTGCCGTCCATGCTCTGCTTCCAGCCCCACTGGTCGAGGTTGTTCTCGAATGAGTACGGCCGTGCAGGCTCGAGGTCATGTCCAAGCAGCTTCTCGACCTCCTTCTTGAACACGTCGAGTCCCATGCGGTCGATCGTGTACTTTAACCGGGCGTTCTTGCGATCCTGCCGGTTCCCGTTGTCCCGCTGGACCAGCATCACCTTCTCACAAAACAGATGCGCTTCCTCGGGCTTCACGAAGCCGATAACGTCGCCGAGGCGCGGGTACGTCTTCTTGTTCGAGTGGGTGACACCCATACCGCCGCCGATGCTGACATTGTACCCGGCGAGATGGCCCTTCTCGTCGGCGATGGCGATCAGCCCGACGTCGTTGCAGAAGACGTCGACGTCGTTGTTCGGCGGGATAGCAATCGCAATCTTGAACTTGCGCGGGAGGTAGTACGGCCCGTAGAGCGGCTCCATGTCCTTGACGGCGTTACCGGCAACCTGCTTCTTGTCGAGCCAGATCTCGTGGTATGCAGACGTGCGGGGCATGAGGTGCTCGCTGATCTTCTTCGAGAGTGCGTACGTCTCGGCGTGCAGGGTGCTCAGTGCCGGCAGGGCAGAGCACAAAACGCCACGGTTGACATCCCCACACGCCGCGATGGTGTCGAGCAGCGCGCGGTTGATAGCCTGCACGGCGGGCTTGAGGTGCCGCTTGATAACGCCGTGGAACTGGAACGTCTGCCTTGTCGTAAGCTTAAACGTGCCGTTCCCGTGCTCGTCCGCGATCTGGGAGATGGCCCGCCACTGCTCGGGCCTGCACACGCCCCCGGGCATCCGCACGCGGATCATGAACGCGTAGGCGGGCTCGAGCCCGGCGTCCTTGCGCTCGTCGCGGATATCGCGGTCGTCCTGCTCGTAAATGCCGTGGAACTTTGTGAGCTGCCCGTCGGAGGGCGCGAGCGCGCCGGTGGTCGTGTCCCGCAGGCCCTCGGCGATCGACCCCCGCAGGTAGTTGCTCGCAATCTTGATGTACTCGTTCGTGATCGGCTCGGGCTCAGCCTCGAGCACCTCTACGTCGCCGACGCCGAGCGCGCGCCACAGCAGCGGCTCCCACGCCCTGTACCCGGTCTCGGGTCCGTCCGCGTCCTGGTCGTCGCCGAGCCCGAGGTCGACGACGCGGGTCGCGCCGAGGGCCTCGAGCCGGCCGTCCAGGTCCTTCCCGGGCTTGTTGTAGTAGTGCGCGTCCTCGGCGCGCGGCCAGTAGTGGCTGTCGCCCATGCCGAACACGGCGTACCTGAGCTCGTCGAGCGGCTTCTTCTCCCCGCCCGCGCTCTGCGAGAGCACAGCGCTGAGCTGCTTGAACGTGTTCCGCCCGTTCTGGGGCGGCTCGCCCTGCCCCGCGGTAGACGTGACGAAGAGGGTGAAGCCGTCCTTCCGGACGTCGTCGGCCGCCCACTCGGCCCAGGAGAGCTCGTCCATCGCCCGGAAGCTCGCGGCGAGCCCGCGCGCCCTCGCGCGCCCCGCAAGCCGCTTGGCAACCTTCTCAGCGGCCCCGCCGTCCGAGGCGTACATGACGAGCACCCTGGGCCCTTCCAGGCCGCCCAGGAGCGCGTCATACGCCTCCTTCACCCGCTGCTGCCTGGCCCGGAGCAAGTCCTGGCCCAGCGAGCCCACGAGCGCAGCGGCGATCTGCGGCTGCTCGGCCGCCTCGAGCAGGCTGAGGTGGTTCTGGCGGTCCAGGAACTCGCGCAGGTCAGCCTTGACCGCCTCCGAGTCGAGCGCGAACGGCTCGCGCTTCGCCGGGTCCCAGCGGTAGAGCGGCCAGTAGCCCGCGTCCACAGCCCGCTTCGTCTCCTTCAGCACGTCCAGCGCGGGCGCGGCCTCGTCCTCCCCGTAGGGGAGGTAGGCGAGGACGACGGCCGGCCCGGGGTACGCGTCGGCCTCGACGAGCGCCTGGAGGACCTGCGCGTACGAGCTGTACACGGCGACAGAGGCGACGTAGACGTCCCCGCGGTTGAGCGCGTACAGGCCCGCGTCCTTCTTGCGCCGCTCTGGGTCGCCCGCGGCGCGAGACGAGTACGGGGCCGTGTCGAGCAGGAGGAGGTTGACGTTCGCGCCCGACGCGAGCAGGTGGTGCAGGCCCGAGCGGCCGAGGTCGTAGCTCCACGTGTCCGAGTTGATGATCCACCTGGACTTGCTGGCGAAGTGTTCTTGGAGGGCCAGCACCTCGTGCGCTGCGGGGTGCAGGCTCGCGCTCGGCAGGGCCTGCAGGGCGCCGACGATCTGCGCGCCGAGCGCGCCTGCTCCGGGCGACGCCTGCTCCTTCACCCACTGCGCAAGGAGGATGTGCAGGTCATCGGTGACGCCGGTGGTGTGCTCCTTGCCCTCCCGGAGCAGCGTCTTAACCGCGCGGACGAGCCTCTCGCGCAGCTCCAGCCGCGCCTGCGCCACGCCCAGCGCGTACTCCGGGCGGGCCGCCTCAGCGCCCTGGGAGGCGATGGTGGCCGGGTCGTTGACCACCTCGAGCCGGTCGGGGAAGACGGTGTCGAGCAGCTGGAGGTAGGTGTGCTCGTGCTGCGGGACATGCGGCGCGCGCGGGGCCTCGGCGACCAGCGGCTCGCCGTACAGCTTGTTCGGCCCCGCCCCCGCCTCGGCGTCCCGGACGATCTGGGCGAGCACCTTCTGCCCGTCTTCGGGGGCGATGCGGCCGAGGGTGGCCGAGCTGAGCGTTGGACGGTGCGGGTGCGGGCGGGACTGGAGGGCGGCCACGAGCTCGAGGTAGAGCGCGCTCCAGCGCTTGGCCCTCTTCTGCGTCTGCTCGAGCACCACCACCCGCCGCACGCTCTCCGGGACAGCGGCGAGCAGCCGGTTAGCCGGCCAGGGCCGGACGAGCGCCAGGCTGAGCAGGGCCGCGCCCTCGCCTGCGGCGGTGGGGAGCGCGTCGACCAGCGGGGAGAGGGGCGCGCCGAGCGCGAGGAGGAGCGTGTGCGGCGCGGGGGCGCCGTGGTAGTAGTACGCGGGGAGGGCGTGGTGCACTAGGTTGAGGGTCTGGGCGGCCGCGAGCTGGTAGGCGGCAAAGAGGGCTTGGAGGGCCGGGTCGTCCGTGCTCTCTTTCCGAGTGCCGTTGCCGGTCGAGTGCCCGTTGACGGGGCGGACGTCGGCGGCGATGAAGGTGGCGATGCTGTGGGCGCTGAGCTCCTGCACACTGTCCTCCTCGAGGGGCGAGAGGTGCACGAGGTGGAGGACGGCCTTGCGCTCGGTGCGGGCGAGGCGGGCTGCGAGCAGCTGGTGGTCCTGCGCTTCCTGGGCTGTGGTGGAGTGGAGGGCGAAGGGGAGGGCGGTGGCGAGGGCGAGCGGGGCGGCGAGGTCTGATGCGGGCGGGAGGAGGAGGGTGAGGACGAGCGGGGTGTGGGCGTACGGCGGGAGGCGGGGGAGGAGGGAGAGTGCGGAGGAGGGCGACGGGCCGAGGAGGAGGAGGAGGGTGGTGAGCGTGGCTGGGGCCGGGGCGAGCGGCAGGTGGGGGAGCGGGTCGGCCGCGGCGGGGAGGAGGACGATTTGGGCGTCTGTGGCTGCGGGGAGGGCGGTGACGAGGAGGGTCGATGTGAGGCCGGCGATGCGGGTCACGGCTTGGGCGGCCATTGTGGGCTCGAGGTGGGAAGGGGTGTGCTGCTGGGGTCACTGCTGTATGCGCTCGTCGCACTCAACTCACTGGACCGCTGCAGGCGTCGGGGAAGCACCGGATCCTAGCTCGCTCGCCCGACTCGCTCTAGCAAAGGTGTGGGCAACGCAGGAGGGAGAGCAGAGAGTGAGGGACAGTGCACTGTAGCGTACCAGCAGCTCAGGCTGCAGTGAAAAGCTCACCTGCCTTACACTGGCAGCCATCCAGCTGGATTTCGCCATCGCCTTCAAGTTGCTCCCCGCCGGCCGGCCGACCCTGACGTGCTCCGCTTCCGCCCACCCAATCACACCCCATCAGCCGCGCGCCACCCACCGGGGCCAGGGATCTCTCGCCACCCGGCCAACGGTCCTCACGCTCCTCCCAGTGCACTGTACTGTTTGTCCCAGACTGCACACGCCCCGGCATCATCAGACGGCTGACCGCCCATGTCGTTCCGTGACGCGTCCATCGTCGTCATCGAGACCACCCCGACCCACATCCGCGCAGGCAGGGGGCTCGCAGACCTCCTCGCCCTCCCCTCACTCGTGCGCACCCCGCTTCCCTCCCCCGACCACTCACACTCCCACTCACACTCACACCCTGCACACCCCCCCACAGGTCAGACCAGCATGCGTCGCACTCCGAAAAGACACTGGGACGACCGCGCCCACACCCCATAGCGGCACACCCCGCCCGAACGGCCTCAACGGCCTCGCCCCGCACACAGACGACCCCATGCTCGACGGTCACAGCGACGCGGACGGGGCGCCGCCCACCACGCGGCCCACCCCCGCCCCGCGCGTGCGCGAGTACCTCGTCGGCGCCCAGATCGACGAGGCCGAGGCCGCGGGGGACGAGCTCGAGTACTTCTGGCCCTTCGCCGCCGGCGACGTGGGCGACTGGGTGCAGGCCGAGGCGTTGTGGAAGCGGCTGCTCTTCACCGACTTTGGCGTGCGGAGGAAGGTGAACGAGTCGCCCGTGTGCCTCAGCTTCACCAGCGGCCTCAGCTACGACACGTACGAGCGGCTCGCCCAGCTCTTCTTCGAGCGCTTCAACGTCCCCGCCCTGTGCCTTGTCGAGCGGCCCCTCGCCCAGCTCTTCGCCGTCAACGCGACGACCGGCGTCGTCGTGGAGATCGGGCGCGAGGAGACGACGAGCACGCCCGTCCTCGACACCATCGTCCAGCACGCCGCCGTCTTCCGCACGCGCGTCGGCGCGAGGGACTGCGAGGTGTACCTCGCGCACCTGCTCTCCTCCTCCCAGAGCATCACCCAGACGCTGTCCCCGCCCGAGGCGCCGCTGTCGGCGGAAGCGCTCTGGGAGCAGCTGCTCAAGCTCGTGCAGCAGCTGGTGCGGGAGGGGCACGTGCGCGCCCCGGTCGAGGGCGAGGCTGCGGAGCGCGGCGAGGAGGAGGACGAGGGGCTCACGGACGTCGCCGCCGCCCTCGTCGCGGGCAAGGAGCGCGAGGTCGTCGAGGCTGCCAACCGGCGCAAGGCGACGGACAAGCGGATGCACGCCGCTGCGGACCGCGTGATGGAGGAGCGTGAGCGTGAGATCGCCGCGCTCGACCTGGTCACGCTGGACTTTGGCGGCAGGCAGGTCCGCCTCGGAAAGGAGCGGCACAGGTTCTGCGAGCCCCTGTTCGACCCATCCGTCCTGACTGCTGTGGACGGGCTGCGCGAGAGGGGCGGCTGGACCGCCGCCGAGTGGGAGGATAAGGTCCTGGGCGTCCAGGAGGCCGTCCAGGAGGGGATGGCCAAGCTCGAGTGGGACAAGCGGCGCCCGCTCTGGGAGGGCGTGCTCGTCACGGGCGAGCTGAGCAACGTCAAGGGTGCGTCTCCCCCCTCCTCCTGGCCACGCGGGGCATCTCCCCCGCCCGCCCGTCACAGCACCCGCTAACCCCTCCTCCCCTCGGCAGGCATCGCCGCGTCCGTGCACGCGCGCCTGCAGCCCTACATGCAAACCGAGGAATACGACAGCGCGGTGCCCGGCGCGGCCTCGCGCGTGCTCAAGATCCCCGAGTACTTTGCAGAGTACCGCGACCGCGGGGAGGCCAATGCCGGCTTTCTCGGCGCCTGCATCGTCGCCAAGGTGCGTTCCCTCCCCTTCTTCCCGCCGTTCCCGTTCGCTTGGCCCTTGGCCCGGGCAGTCGCGCCTTGCCCTCGGCAATGGGCGTCGGGGATGCGCGGCCGGGACACGGTGCTGACGGTTGCTGCTCAGGTCGCATTCGCCGATCCCTCGGGGAAGAACTACGTCTCGAAAGTGGACTACAACGCCAAGGGCCCCGTCTCGGTGCTGTCGAATTCGCCGTCCTTGTTCTGATAGCCGTGGAAAAGTTGCGCGGGGGGAGACAGCATGCACCCAATACAGCATGCGCATATACCGGACGTAGGGCGCGTGTCCTCATGATGCGGCTTGCACGTCCTCCTATGCGCCTGCCCTGCCCGTCTCGTTGTACTTGTATGGACAACAACACCCGCGTGCAACGACCACGTCATCGCCTACCGTGGAGACGTGTTGTGCAGGCAGAGTGATACATGAGATGGGACGGGGACGGGGACGGGGACGTCTGTAGTGCTACCATATTTCCTGTACTTCCTAGCTCTGTCCGTAATATGACTGACCGCGACCCATGAACCGCCCTCGCAGGCCCAGGCTACCGCTTCGGCGTCCTCTTCTTCTTCCCCGCCCCCGCACCGTTCTTAGCGGGCGTGCCCTCCTGCGCGTGCCCCTGGGGAGCCGAAGCAGCCGGAGGGAGCTCGACGGTCCCGCCCTGCACGTCCTCGCCAATCTGTCCACTCTCGATCTTCCCCCGCGCCTCAAGAAAGATCATGACGTCCCTGAGCTGGTCCTCGAGCTCGCTCATCCTGCCCGCCCACTCCTCCCGCTCACGCGCGTGCTGCTCCTCCCGCCCCTTGGCAGCAGCAAGGTTCTCCATCAGCCCGCGGCTGACGGCTTGCTCGGCGGCCAGCTCCCTCTGCACTGCCCGAGCGAGCTCAGCCGCAGTGTGCGCCTTGCGCTCGGCGCGCTCGCGCGCCGCCCGCTCACCCGCCAACAGCGCATCGAGCCTCTCGAGCTCGAGCCGGTGCTCCTCGCCCCTCCGCTCCCGCTCGGCCCGCTCGCTCCCCTGCAGCACATCGACAAGCCGCCGCTCGACCTCGTCGATCCGCTCCTCGTACCACGTGCGCTGCGTCTCCAGCTGCGCGCTGAGCAGCAGCCCGTACTCGACGCCCATAGCCTCCATCTTCTCCGCCACCTGCGCGTCCTCCTGCCCCGGGCCCTTGCCCTTGCCCTCTCCCGCTCCCGCGCCTGCTCCGGGCGCGCCCTGGTCCCCCGCGCCAGCAGAGCCAGCCATGAGCCCAGAGGAGAGCTCGACGACCTTGCCGTCCGCGCGGTTCCGGATGAGGCGGTGCACGTACGTGTCGCCCGCATAGTCCCACACGCGCTGCGTCTCGAGCTCGAGGGCGAACGCGTGCTGGGTGCGCTGGTAGTGCTGCGCGGCGTGCGCCTGGGCGTACCGGCCACAGCCGAGGTTCCCGCAGATCAGGCAGATCCACAGCGAGGACGTGGCGGAGCACTGGGCGCAGTGGCCCCCGCCCTCTGCGCCGGGCGCGGGGAGCGCACCGCGCACTGAGGAGGCGAGGTCGGCCTCGCGCAGCGGGAGGGAGGAGGGCGCGGCGCTGGCGCGGCAGACGGGGCAGCGTGAGTCCGGCCAGCGCGAGAGGCAGAAGCAGTGGAAGGTGTGCGTGCAGGGGACGGTGATGAGCCCCGTGAGCGCGCTGTCCATCCTGTCCAGGCAGACGGGGCACGTGGGCAGCTCGAGCCCCGTCAGCACCTGCCTCGGCGCGGGCGGGTGCGCCTCGGGCGGCTGGGCGGACGGGGTGGGCGTGATGAGCACGCTGTCGATCGCGACGAGCCTGCAGAGCTCTGGCGAGGCGTCCTGGAACGGGCGGCCATTGTGCAGCTGGGTGAACTCGGCCGCGGCGTGGGCGGCGTCGGGCGAGGGGCGGAACTTGAGCAGGACGAGGGAGCGGTCCGGGAAGGAGTCGCGCAGGACGCGGATGTGCGCGAGGGCGTTCTGCGGCGGGGCGAGAAGCGGGGAGAGGAAGTCGAGCAGGTCCGAGGGGGTGAAGTAGGCCGGGAGGGCGAGGATGCCGAGCAGCGGGCCGTCCGTCGGGTCGTCGGCCGGGAGGGGCGGGGCGGTGGGGTGCCGGAAGAGGTGCAGCGTGCCCGAGGGGAGGGTCGTCGTTCCCGATTCGGGCGGGGAAGGGGACGTGGTGGTGGTGGTGGTGGTGGTGAGCGTGAACGTCTTCTCCCGGTCGGGCATCGGAGGAGGGCAGTCGAACCAGTCGACGTGGATGGGGCCGTGCCTCCAATCGGGGTGTGCTTGCGCGGTGCCTCCCTGAGCCGGAGCAGAAGCAGAGGTGGGCGCGGGGAGAGGGGGTGGTGGGCGCCGCCTGTGCCTGTGCTTCTGCTTCTGCTTGCTGTCGTGGACCTGCCAGCCGGGCTCGGGCTCGGGCTGGGTGACGGGCGCGTGGCGCGGGAGGGGGGCGAAGATGTCGCTTGGGATGTGGGCGGGTGTGCTGCTGGAGTGGGAGTGGGAGTGTGAGTGTGAGGCAGAGGCGGGGGTGTCAAGCTCTATCCAGACGGTGTAGCGTGCAGTCGAGGATGAGGACATTGGGGGGGGTGCACAACCTGCAAACCGGCAGAGGAGTCGGCGCTTCCACGCTCAGTCACCGCCCTGTGCTTACATAAGCGGTGGTCAGCGGCGGGCGTGACTTCCTTTGGGGAGCTGCTCAGGGACTTGCAGTTCGGGCCCGAGGCGAATTGGGAGTGGAATCTCTCGCCCGCTGCCAAGTCGACATTCGAATACAGTGCACCTGCGCACCCGCAACGCGAACCACTCGCGGCCGCCTCCTGCCCACTGGGCATCCACCTCTCTCCCTCTCCCTCTCCCCACCCCACCCCACCCCACCCACACCCCCATGCTGCCCGCCCCATACATCCCCGCCTCGGGCAGCGAGCACCCGACCGACCTCGCCCGCTGGAGGCTCAAGGTCGGCGACGGCTCCCACGGCCGCCACACCTGGGTCTACCTCCGCACAGATCACGAGTGCACCCACTGGCCCCAGACTGACATTGACCGCTACTGGCTCGGCCTCCCTACCGTCCGCACTTCCTCTTCATACCGCCCAGTGGGAATGCTGACTCTGAGCTGCGTACAGGGCCTGCCCGAGTCCCCCCCCGCCAAAGGCCCCCTCGAGGCGGCCCGGAAAGGGTTCGAGTTCTACAAGCACCTCCAGTCGCCCGACGGCCACTGGGCGGGCGAGTACGGCGGGCCCATGTTCCTCCTCCCCGGCCTCGTGATCGGGACGTACGTGACGGGGCAGGACTTCCCCCCGGAGCACAAGGTCGAGCTCATCCGCTACCTCTTCAACACCGCGCACCCCTCCGACGGCGGCTGGGGGCTCCACGTCGAGCACCACTCCACCTGCTTCGGCACAGTCATGAACTACGTTGCGCTGCGCCTCCTGGGCGTGCCCGCCACGCACCCCGTGGCCGTCAAGGCCCGCGAGACCTTCCTCGGCTTTGGAGGCGCGGCCGCCCTCCCCCAGTGGGGCAAATGGTGGCTCTGCCTGCTCAACTGCTACGACTGGGCCGGGTGCATCGCCATCCCGGCCGAGCTCTGGTGCGTCCCGCGCTGCCTTGCTTCCCTCAGCACTCCTCCGCCCGGCGCGCTGCTGACGCTGATGCACGACCCAGGCTCCTCCCGGAATGGATGCCGTTCCACCCCTGGAAATGGTGGATCCACACGCGCAACGTCTACATCCCCATGGGCTTCCTCTTCGCCCGCAAGTGGCACGCCCCCGAGGACCCGCTCATCCTCTCCCTGCGCGAGGTGCGTCTCCGCCCGTCGGCCTCCGGGCCGCGGGTGCAGGGTGCTGACCGCCGTATCTGCAGGAGCTGTACACCGCGGACTACGACGACATCGACTGGCCCGCACAGCAGTTCAACGTCGCCGCGGCGGACCTGTACTACCCGCACACGGCGCTGCTGCACGCGCTCGGGGCGCTGACGCACGCCTGGGAGCAGTGCGTGCTCCCGCCCGTCCGCCGGCGCGCAATGGACTACACGTACCAGCTCGTCGTGCAGGAGGACGAGAACACGGCGTACCAGGACCTCGGGCCCGTCAACAAGATGCTCAACCAGATCGTCCGCTTCGTCGTCGACGGGCCCGCCAGCACGCCCTTCCTGCAGCACGTCGAGAAGACGCGGGACTTCATGTGGATGACCGGGCGCGGGATGCTCATGGGCGGGACGAACGGCTCCCAGCTCTGGGACATCGCCTTTGTCAGCCAGGCGCTGGTCGAGACCGGCCTGGCGCGCGAGCCGGCGAACGAGCAGGCCGTGCTCGGCGCGCTGAAATGGCTCGACGCCGCTCAGATCCAGCGCAACCCGCTCCACTTCAGGACCGCGTTCAGGCACCAGACAAAGGGCGCATGGCCCTTCTCCACCCCAGAGCAGGGGTACACCGTCAGCGACTGCACGGGCGAGGGGCTCAAGGCCGTCATCTACATGCAGAACCATCTCGAGTATGTCTTCCCCGTCCCTTTCTCCCTCCCGGGCCGTACGCGGTGCCGCTCGCCCCCTCGCTCGCTCGCTCACGCTCGCCCCGCAGCTACACGCCCAAGCTCGTCTCGGAGCGCCGCCTGTGCGACGCCGTCGACGTGATCCTCTCTCTGCAGAACCCGGACGGCGGGTGCGCGAGCTACGAGCTGATCCGCGGGCCCAAGTGGCTCGAGTGGATCAACCCCGCCGAGGTCTTCGGCAACATCATGATCGAGTACAACTACCCCGAGTGCACCACCAGCGCCCTCACCGCGCTGTCGATATTCACAAAGGAGTACCCGGAGTATAGGGCCGCGGAGATCAGGTGCGTCCACTTGGCTGTCCTGTCCTGTTTGCTTCGGTTCGGTTCGGTTCGGTTCCGCTTGTGCGTTACGCGCGCTTCTGGCGCCCCGGGATTACCTAACCCCGCTCCTGTCGGAGGACGGTGAGTGAGGGCGGCGAAGAGGCCCGACGCGGTTTCTGCTTCTGTGACGGTTGTGGCTGCCGTTGCCCCCCCTGCCCCGAGCCCGAACGCGTTCGCGATCGCTCACCCGCGCTATGACAGGCGGTTCAAGACCAAGGCGATCGCGTGGCTGCACACGGCGCAGCACCCCGACGGCACGTGGTTCGGCAGCTGGGGCATCTGCTTCACGTACGCGACCATGTTCGCGCTCGAGAGCCTCTCCCTGGCCGGGGAGACGTACGGGAACAGCGCGAGCGTGCGCAAGGCGTGCGATTTCCTCGTGCGCAAGCAGATGGCCGACGGCGGCTGGGGGGAGAGCTACAAGGTGAGCGCCCCCAGCTCCCTCCGCCTGCACCTGAGAAGCGTCGTTGCTCATCGTGAACACGAGGCGTGCGAGTCCGGACAGTGGGTCGACCACGCCATGTCCCAGGTTGTCAACACGGCCTGGGCCACGCTCGCCCTCATCTACGCAAAGTACCCGCATCGGGAGCCGCTGGACCGCGCGGTGAAGCTGGTGATGTCCAGGCAACAGCCGGTGAGGAGCCTGTCTCCCCGTAGCATCTTACGAGACGCGCTAACGCGAGCTCCCTTCCCGCGAACAGGACGGTTCCTGGAATCAGGAGGCCATCGAGGGTGTCTTCAACAAGAACTGCGCAATCGCATACCCCAATTTCAAGTTTTCCTTCACCATCTGGATGCTAGGCAGGGCTCACACTTATTTGCAAGGACTCTAGATACATAATACCAATCCCATTGATTTCCTCGCTACGGTTCCTTTTTATGATTGTCTAAATCATCAAATCAGAACCACCGCCGCCTTTACAACAGTTACGTTTTGTAGTCCATCAGCTGCTACTACGGGAAGTCCATCAACTTCAGACACAAAGAAATCATGGGGAAGAGAAACGAAGCCGAGAAGTAGTCCATAAATAGTCCGTGCATAATGGTACAGGTGAAATGACAGTGTAATGTGCTATCGCACCCGTGCTGTAAGATAGTCCAAAGCGAGTCACCGTTTTCACGATCGTAATAGATTAGTGTCCGGGGATAGAGGAGTGAGAGAAGACATGGAGTTAGTCCGTGGAGAGAATCATGATTGTTGACGACCGAAAGAGATGTAGTTTTCCCAAGAAGTGATCTCTACCGCAGGAGGTCCAGAAAATGTGAAGGTGGATTGCTGTTGAGGGCCGACCGATGCGAACGAGTCCATATATGGGTGGGTAACGGTGATATCATCGCGCGTTCCGTAGGGCTCCATGGTATATGCTTGTTGTGGGTTAAATCCGGACATGGGACCGGACGGCGTCGGCAGATTGTTGAAGCTCTGCAGATATTCCAGGAGAGATGGGTGGGCGTTAGTGTAGGGACGGGGATTCGGTTGGGGCGGCTGAACGATGCTTGACCAGTCAAGAGCATCGATGTTGATAAGCGGGTTGCCGTTGGTCCTCGGGGGCCCATCCCGGGACCGGGGCGGGGAAGTACGATCCAGGCGTGTGCGGTAGCCCAGCAACGCACACTCATCTGGTGACTCCTTCTTGATGGTGGGCCCGGGCGTGGTGAGCTCCTGCTCGTCGTCTGAGGACATATCATGCACCAGGCCTGGATCTGCCATGAAGCCAGCTTCAGCCATCGCTCGCACGGCCTTCGCATGCAGACGCTGGAGCAAAGGCTGATGCGCCCATGTTAGTCAATTTGATGCGGGAGCATCTAGACGCTGACTCACCAAGCCTTGTGCTACGCGACTCTGCGGTTCCGCGGCGGCAAAGAAGTCACAAGCAGCAGTCAGATCGCGGAATGCAGAAGGTGCAAGCGCGCAACGCGGTGACCGGATACAGATGGTGGCAAGAACAACAGCTGCAGAAAAGGCGTGGAACCTGCACAGCATCGAATCAATATCAGAATCTGAATGAAGCAAAAGTCCGAGAAAACCGGACTTACCAATAAACGGAAAGCCTCTTCACCAGAGCTGGCTGAAGCAAGGCTAAATCAAGCACCGCACGAATTACGGTGCAGCTCGACCTGTGAGTGGCGACGAAGCTCGGCGAATAGCGAGTAGCAGTCGGGTCCGACGGATTCTCGACAATGGCACGGGTGAAGCACCCACGGTGAAGGTAGAGCAATGCCTCGTTGAGGAAGCAGGTGATGACTTGCTTCTGCAGCATCGTCGTCACATCGTCGTCGCCCGGGAGGCTGCCGTCCTCGCGCTCGCGGAGATACTCAGGCACGAGTGTCTTCTGGAAGTCACGGATGTCGCGGTCCAGCGCCAGGATAGTGTCGTAACTGGGCGGCACAACACAGAAAACGTCGTCGATGATCCGCATGACCTTGTCACAGAGGAAGTACTTGATTGTATGGACTATAAGTGGCTGTGAGTTTCGGCCCTGGTTACCGGAAAAGCAAAATTGTACTCACAGCCGAAGCCGACGGTGCCATCCGGGTTCATCCGAGCAGTGGGGTCGTTGGGCAGCGCACAGTCAATGTGAGAACGGTGCATGGAGTAGGGCCGGCCAAAGCACAGCGCCGTGTAGACTTCGTGGGTGTGGATCTCCCAGAAGACCTTGCGCCTCATCTCCAGCTCCTCGGGCGGGAAATCCCAGCGAGCAGCATCACGATGCAGACCCATGCTTTGCGCGAGCTTGATGAGGACACCGAGCTGAGCCCAGCCGACTTCCGCGTCCGTCTTGCGGGGCGAGTTGGAGACGTAGTGCGTCATGAGCTGGATGGATTGAATAGCAGGGAGTGTGGTGTTGGAGAAGGCACCTCCGTCGCAGCGGAGGCACTCCTGTGCGACTTCGTAGAATTGATCCGCCTGTGGCTGGTGAAGAGGGCGCGACAAGTCGAAGAGCGCTCCCAGAGCCAAGATCATGAAGAGGAGAGAGAGACGATGAGCAGAGGGTGTCGCGTTCCCGTAGAATGTCGGCACAAAGATCTCGCTCTCGAATTGCTGCTGGTTGACACAGTCGTACCTGCATATATGTGTCAGAAGTTATGGATATATGCGCATATAACGAGCACGTACAACCACGCCGCGTGTGTGAAGAAGTTGGTGCAAAGCGCACGAGCTTCCTCGACCGGCGGGAGGTATGCGCAAAGCTGCTCTTTGGTAGGTGTGGGACCGCTGCTTGAAAACAGGCTCAACTTTCCAGCGGCTGGCGACGGCTGAGAAGAGGGTGAGAAGGGGGTGCCACCTTCCTCGGGAGCGAAGAATTCGCTGCCGGCACCGTTGCCGAAGTACTTGTAGTGACCATCGTCGCCGACAGCGAGTGTTCCGATGTTGTCAATGAGGTCGTCGGGGTGAGAGTGGCTGCTGCCGGGGCTGGAACTGTCTGCGCCACCAGAGGAGTTGTTGGCAGAAGTGCTAGAGTCGATTGGGCTTGCCCCTGACCGGTATGGATACAAGCTAGCCTTGAGAAGGGGATGGCTGGGGAGTGACCTTTGCAGAGCCTCTTCGAGAGCTTCAATGCGGTCATGCAGTTCTTCCGTGTTCGCGAGAATAAATCTGTTGAAATGTGTCAAA
Organism: Calocera cornea HHB12733; assembly: GCA_001632435.1. Lineage (NCBI taxonomy): Eukaryota > Fungi > Basidiomycota > Dacrymycetes > Dacrymycetales > Dacrymycetaceae > Calocera > Calocera cornea. The sequence goes on from KV424038.1 coordinate 52,316, forward strand.
ATGATTTCCCCCACTTTCAACCAGCTAATTATTTCACCTGTTGCCCTTTCCAGGAACGAGGGAGCCATCTGGGCAGATCTGTGCACAACCGCGCTTCTTGCACTGGAGAACAGCACTAAGTATGGATCCGAGCACCGGAACAAGGGACTCGACTGACCTGTGCACAGGGCCAAACCCGGTCGCACTTGAGCTTCAATCTACAATCATGATCGTTCCCGATCGCACTTCATGTTGAGGAAATGAGCAGACTTACCGACGGCATTCTGCGCAGGACAACGCAGGCCGCCTGCGTGCCTTTTCAACGGCGCTGTGACCATTGGGAGATGAGGGTTTGTTATGTGAACGTGGGAACAGAGGATGAGTCGTCATCCCTGGTGGATATGCTTTTGTCAGTTGGGTAGTGTTAGGTAGCAGGTCTGATGCTGAAGGCTCGGTGTATGCTGAGCAAGTGAGTGGGTAGAGAGCAAAGGGGGAGGGTAGTTGTCGTTGGGGGGTGAACGTGGGTAGCGAGACCGGGCGGGGGGAATGAGGGTGTAAAGTCGCACACGGGTATGTGCCTATATACTAAGCACCGGCAGGTGAAAAGCTGATTGTGCGCCTTTTGAGAGGCCCTGGCCAGGGTAGCACTGGTGCAGCGGCCGGATCCGGCACGGTCAAGAAGAGGAATGGAGCGGGAAAGAGGCGAGGGAAGGGAAGGGGTCTAAGGGTGAGGAGAAACTCGGGGGTGGGCGATGAGGGTGGGATATGGCCGCCTGATGGGCACGGTGCGAGGGGCCGAGCGCAAAGATGCCAAGACGAGCGCGATGTCGAAATCCTCAAAGGCGCGCGTAACTGTACCGCTTTCTGGTTACCCACCCGCCACCAGCGCCGTATGGCCGCCGTATGGACGCCTGCGGCATGTCCGATGCGAACGGACTTCGACCTTTCCCTGCCTCGAGCACATCCACCGAGCCTCTCTCCAGAGGGGACGCTTACCCCTTGGCAGGGGGCGGTGCACCCCATGCCGGGGCAGTGCAATTCAGGTCTGCTTCCATTTAGATCCCATCCATGTCTTGCTCGCTTCCTTCCTCATTGCCTTGTCTGTCTACCGCATGATGACGGGCCGATTCGCATCCTTTGAACCCTCAGAAGGGCTGAGTCGCCCTCGGCTTTGCACCTGCCCAACTTTGACATCCATTGTCCTAGGTCTTGATATTGTGATTGCTTGGACACGGTATTAGCTCGGATACTTTCCCTGAGCATGCCAGGGGTGGTTTCATCCTCTATTGTCTAAAAGGCACGGAATCGTGAGGCGTCTTCGCTGGATGATCCGCAGTAGGCGCAGGCGATACGAACTCTGTACAACGGCAACGCTCGTTCGCACACGGTCGTGCGACTGTCGCTCAATGAGGAAAGGCTAGGAATGATTTAATTCTCGACTGCACCGGGATCCACCGTGTCTCGACCGCAGACCTCCTCTGACGTGCCACATGATTGTCATGTCCTGGCCTGCAAGACCCGAATTGCGGACTGGGACAGTTTTGCGGGTGAGTCGATTCTGCCGGTGGAAGGACGTCTTCCCCGCCGTGCTACAAGGGTGCAGGCGCCCGTGGGGCGGGGTCAAATTTACCGAAGGCTATTGCTCTTTAAGACAAATCATCCGCCGTTTCTCCATGTCGAGCGCTCGCTACACCGCAGACTCGTGGGGACTAGTAGATCGCAAAACATTGTAGAACACAATTGAGGTCATTTGTCTTGGGCATGCACAGTGCATGTGGACCTGTCTCTTGCGCTCGCATGGACTTTCGCCGCACTCCTTCACATTGCCTCACGCTTCCACTACCACAAGACCTACTTGATGCAAATTTGCAAAACAAACAAGCACCATGGGCGTCTAAAAGCTGACTCTGCTTTGCTCATTCGGCGCTCGCCTCCGCGCAGAGAATGTCCGCTGCGTCGGACAATTTTTTGCGTCACCTTGCCGCGCGTTGGATATGACGGAGGCAGTCGCGCTGCAGCCCCCGACGCGACGCGACATTACGACACTGGCCGTGTGCACCGTGGACCACTGTAAGGTCAACGCACAACGCGCAAACGTATCTCGTCCGCCGTGAATCATCATGGCCTCCGACTTCGCCGACCGCCCCCTACACAAGCTGTGCTTGTTTGACGTTGACCTCACCTTGACGGTCCCGCGTCAGGGGGCGACGCCTGCGATGCTCGAGCTGCTCAAGGAGCTCCGCAAGAAGGTGGTTATCGGTTTCGTGAGCGGTTCGGATCTAGTGAAGATCACGGAGCAGCTGGTGCCAGATGGGAAGGGAAACAGTACGTGTTAGCAGGGAGCAGCGCTGTACATGGCTGATCCAGGTGTCGCAGTCCTCGAGAACTTCGACTATTGCTTCTGCGAAAACGGGCTCACTGCCTTCAAGCTTGGCAGGCAGCTGTCTTCTCACTCGTTCATCAAGCAGGTCGGAGAGGAGCGATACAAGAAACTTGCAAATTTCATCCTTCACTATGTTGCAGACCTGGAAATCCCCATCAAGCGGTGAGTAAGTAAGCTCGGGCACCCACGCACTCACTGAACCAGATGATCAAAGCGGGACGTTCATCGAATTCCGTAATGGGATGATCAACGTCAGTCCCATCGGGAGGAACTGCACGTGAGTAGCCGTCGGCTCGCATTGATGCGTCGGCTAACTGTTGATCACCAGGACGCAAGAGCGCAACGACTTCGCGGCCTATGATCAGGTGCACGGTGTTCGCGCGGCTATGGTCAAGGTTCTGCAAGAGAAGTTCTCTGACTATGGGCTGACATTCTCCATCGGCGGGCAAATCTCCTTTGATGTGTTCCCTAACGGGTGGGACAAGACCTATGCGCTTGGCCTCGTTGAGGACGAGCACTTCGATGAGATTCACTTCTACGGTGATAAGACGTATAAGGTGTGCCTTCATCTGAATGTGTCATGTTCAACCGGTTAAGCATGCGTTGTGCCTTGCAGGGCGGCAATGACTACGAAATCTACAGCGACCCTCGCACTATCGGCCATTCTGTCAAGGATCCTGCTGACACGATGCTGCAGTTGAAAGAACACTGGGCGCTCTAGAGCGCCCCTGAGGGAGGGCCCATGGGAAGAAGACTCGGGCTGTTGCTTTTCGAGACATAGAAGCTAAGCGTATCCGCCGGTCGAACGCTGGCTTTATCGCGGATTGCCAAGCCTTACAATCGACTACGAAGACCCAGCTTTCCTAAAGCGGAGTGCGCATGATTGTCCTATCTTGCGTCGATGGGCTACGGATACCACTGCGGTTTACCTGCATAATGCAAGGACTTCTTTAGCCCCATCGCGACAGTAGAATATCGCCAAATATTGTAGAAGTGCCGATATCACTTCCACGTCATGGCCGCGCGCATAACACGTGTTCCCATTGACGGTCGTATAGACGTCGTCACACTTCGTCTTCCACTGTCGCTGACCGCAGTAGCCGTCCGAGCACTGTGCCGACAAGACTGATTGTCGTTTACGTGCACAAAGGTGATGGCGCTATATGCGTCAGCGTTGATTTCGCGCCCGATTAGATGATGACCATGCGCCGGGACAATGTTGCGTCGCTCAGCAGAATCATGTTCACACGTTGCTTGAAACGGAGGCAAGTCGCGAGTGTCTACACGCCCCCGAGCGCGATATTACGGCTCTCGCCGTCCCAGGGGGACGCGGACTGGCCTATCTCATCCAACCTGCAGAGCCTCTCGTCCGCTGTGAACCATTATGCCCTCTGACTTCGCCGACCGTCCCCTCCACAAGCTGTGCTTGTTTGATGTTGACGGCACGCTCACCATCCCCCGCCAGGCGGCAACCCCCGAGCTGCTCGAGCTGCTCAAGGAGGTCCGCAAGAAGGCGGTCATCGGATTCGTAGGCGGTTCAGATCTAGCGAAGATCTCGGAGCAACTCGTACCGGATGGGAAGGGCAATGGTGCGTGTTGGTAGCTAAGCACGGCGATACGCAGCTGACCAAACTGTCACAGTGGTCGACAACTTCGATTACGGCTTCGCCGAGAACGGGCTGACCGCCTACAAGATGGGGAAGCCTCTGCTTTCCCACTCCTTCATCAAGCAGGTCGGCGAGGAACCGTACAAGAAACTGTGCAACTTCATCCTTCACTACATTGCGGATCTGGACATCCCAATCAAGCGGTGAGGAAGCCATGCGTCGGGCATACACGCAGCCACTAAACCTGATGCGCGCAGTGGGACGTTCATCGAGTTCCGTAATGGCATGATCAACGTCAGCCCCATTGGGAGGAATTGCTCGTGAGCGCCTAGTCCGCTTAGCGTTGATGATGGGCTAATCAGCCCCACTGATCACCAGGGTGGCCGAGCGGAACGAGTACGAGGTGTACGATAAGGCGCACGGCATCCGTCCGGCCATGGTCAAGGCCCTGCAGGAGAAGTTCCCCGACTATGGGCTGACCTACTCAATCGGCGGGCAGATCTCCTTTGACGTCTTCCCAACCGGGTGGGACAAGACCTATTGCCTGAACCTTGTCGCGGATGAGCACTTCGACGAGATTCACTTCTTTGGTGACAAGACTTTCAAGGTGCGCTTGGGTTCCCTGACCGTGTCAGGTGCACCGGCTGAACACGGGTCCTGCAGGGCGGCAATGACTATGAAATCTACAACGACCCGCGCACCATCGGTCATTCGGTCAATAGCCCTGCCGATACGATGAGAATACTCAGGGAGATCTTCTCGCTCTAGAGCGCCCCTGGCGGAAGACCAAGGACTGAAGACAGGTGGACAGTCCAGAATAGAATCAATGAACCTTCAAGACCAATGCAGAGAATGAATGTCTGCCCGTGACCAAGACCGCAAAGTCATACCGTATACACCCGTAGCTAGGAACCCGAAATGCACCGTGAAAGCACGTCATGACCACCTCGGTGCCGATCGCCTGAATGCAACGCCGAAGCCAAGAGTTCCCGCCCGTGGCCCTCAGCAAGCCATAATACGCCGTTGCTTGCAGACTCTTGCAGCGGCAACACTGTCTGTCGCGGGCGCGATACCTTTCTGGGAAAGCACGAGTTATCACGGTCGTATAGCCAATGTATACACCTCGTAATGCTATGCAGCAGGTAGACTACTACATGGCAAACACCGAAACGTCACACGGGAAAGTCATAATCTGCTCATGCAGCGGTACCCTCCGCCGCGATGGTGAGCAGATCGCTGTCACCCTGGTCGGAGATGGTCATCACACTAGTTGGGCGTCAGCAGTGGCTCGAAAATATTGATAAAGCAGCAGTGCTCACCCAACACGGAACAGCTTTCCCGCAGCAGTGCCCAGTGCGACGTTAGAGCCAGCAAAATGGTGCACAGCGGTTTTTGAGAGCATGGCATAGTACTCGATCTCAGACTTCCGTAACGGGGGGCAGTTACCAGCGATCAGGATGAGCTTAGCTGGATGGCGGAGACAGGGTCAGCGGGGCCTTCTCAGCTGACGCTCCAGCCCCAAGGCGAGCACAGTGGGAAGATACTCACCCTTGCCATTGCGCATCTGCTTCAGTGCAGACTTGTACCCCAGGGAGTACTTGCCCGACTTGACGACAAGGGCGAGACGGGACGCAATGGACTCCGTCGACTTGGCAGACTTGGACTTCTTGGTGGGGGCCATTGGGATGCTGGTGGTTGTGTGAACAAATGGCTGCAGACGTGCCTGTTATTGGACTTACAAGGTTGCCGGCGGACGATGCTGGTAAGGGTGAGGAGTGGTGGACGGATGGTGAAAGGGTAGGACTTTTGAAACTGTACAGTTCTGACCAGCACAGCCCCCCACACTTACGTAAGTAATTGGGGTCACATGATCCCTCCACCATCATATACACACTTCGTGGCAGCTTTTGTATGATGCGGAGCGCAACTGAAAGATGCTGAACTACTGGGGTCCGTTGATAGACGAGGATGTTGCACAAAGTCAGTGCTTGCACGGTTCTTGCAGCGCTTGCCAATCAGGACGCGGCCTAGCGTAAGCGGTTAACAATTGATGATGGGCCGATCATTGTTACTTCTCATCATACACAATAGCTTGCATCGGTACATTGTCAATTGCGGTTTGATTAGGGCGAGAGCTCCAGCCATCTTTGTGGGTCAACATGATTTCCGTTCTGTAGTAGATCTTGAGTGAGCGTGTGACCGCCGGCACGCGGTCGCCGCTGGGCGATGGCCTTTGTCCCTAATTGCAACTTCAATTCCGAATTGAGACTAGCAGCAATCAATATGAATCATTGAGTGGTCATCAATCACAGGTTCAGTGTAGGGCTCTAGCAGACTCATTGGGCCGCTCTCGCGCCGCACAAGCAACAGGAATAGCGCCGATAAACCGCGTCGTCGAGTCAACCAGAGGGTTCAAGCGTTCCTGGGACCTTGGGACCAGGTCTCCCAGGTAGCTTTCCTCCTCGTACATTTTACATCCGTTCGTCTCTCATTGGTGGAAGTGTATATGCGCTATGATTGGTGGATCGGTTAATTTACGGGTGAACTTAGCATGGCCGTTAATTTACGGCATATCGGGAAGGATTGCGCTCGATCGTAAGGGCATAAGGACGGCAATGAATTATATTAGGTACATGCTCATTGACTATTGTTACATCTGGCACGGCGTGGAGGGAATTGGTGAGTGTGGGGAATCGGTTGGACAGCGTCGCCGAGAATGGCCGGTCTTGTAATGAGCATGCGGTGATCGTGCCTAGCTGTCAGTTAGTAAAGGTTGGGCGCGGTGTATTGTTGTGCGCACCAGAGTAGAGTCGTCGAGGGCACCGTGGCGAGGATGGGGATCGGCTGGACGATGCGTCAGGAGCGTAGAGGGGAAGAGGCGGTTAGTGCTTACCTTGGGTACCCTCTACATCTCCTCTACATCCCGAAGAAGCCGAAGTCTCCACCGTTCTGGTCTCCACCGCCCGTGAAGTCGCCGATGATGTTCTCCGTACCACCAATCATGTGCTCGGCCGACGTGCAGCACTTGACGACATCCCAGACGAACCGAAAGATGTCCATCCAGGTGATGCGATTGTTGGCGGTCGCGGGCTGAGCGTTGGCGGAGGGTGGTGTATTGGGCGAGGTGGTATTGTTCATGTTGTGCGTAGTGTGATGTGCGGTTCGTGAGGACGGTTAATTAACGGCGACGAGCAGCGGACGGTGAGCAGCAGCAGGAGGTCGACGCGGCGCGGACGGACTTCGCAGGCAGTGGCGGTGACGGTATGCGTGACCAGCGATCAGTCGGCCAGAGGCGGGAGCAGACGCCGGCGCGTGTCGTACGCAGACGTGACGGCGTCCAGCTGAGTGTCACAGACTGGCGTCGATGGCGGTAAGGTTGTGGATGGCGTGATCGTACGGTCGGTCGAGGTCGTGTGGATCGACTGGCCTGGTTTGCATGGCGGACGCAGTACATCGACCGCGCGTGTATGAGATGATCCTCGCGTGTGCCATGCTCTGCGCGGTCGACGGCGAGGAGTATTAGGTAGAATGGCGGTGACGTGCTCGAGGCCGGCATCGAGTCGATCGACCGTGCGGTCAAGCGAGCGATCGTAGAGACTGCAACCCTAGCATATGTAGGGTTGTGGCACTGTGCTAGGGTTACGAGCTGCCTGACGCGTGACGGCGGCTTCTTTTCTCCATCCTGGCGTGTCGTCAGCACGACGATGTGTTCGGTCGTGCATCGATGCGTACCGCTGGCGTAGGCGGAGTGGAATTGCCGCAGTAGAGTCCCGTTATGGTCGGACTGGTATCATGCAGCTTCGGTCTTGTCGATCCTGTATTGAGATGTCCTGCCGTGCGGTTTCTGCTGGTGGATGGCGTTGACCCATGCTGACGATAACCTTCTTGGAAGGAGTTGCTCGTTCTAGCTGGATGCTGTCCTTACACATTGACACACCGAATGTGTCTATTGCCCGAGCGGTGGTCATACCGAGGATCGTCTTCCAGCAGACCCATTTCAAGAGCGGATTGGCTTAGACGGCGTATTTTGTGGTGTTTGGATGAGAGGTGAGGTGAGGTGAGGTGAAGGGAGGAGGGAGAGCTGTATGAGAGAGGCTCGCTGGCAGGCGGCAGGTCATTGGAGCGGAACCAAACAAGGAGGAGGCTGTACCGGAAGGGAAACGACCACGTATACATGTGACGTATGGGAAATAGTCCCGCCGGTAATTTTCCCGCCGGTTGTCAACGCCCTTATCGACCCGGGTGATACACGTCTTGCAGCGTTACCTGTCTCGCAATATGAGATTCACTTCTTCGTTGACAAGCCTGTCAAGGTGCGCTTCGTGTCGTTAACCGTGCGGACAGTATCGTGCACCACCAGCCCGTTCTGCAACATATCCACGTATCTCTAAGGTCATGCAAAGCATCGCATCTATCGCGGACACCATCCAAGAAATTCATCTTGACGGCTTCGCTCCATTGGGTCCCACTAATGGACTACGCTCATGCATCCAGTCTCTGCCGCATGTAATGCAGTTGATGCTGGCCGGTGCTGGAGAGGGACAGGATGGGATGGACAGAGGATGACAAGGTAGCGATGTTTGAAACTGTACAGTTCTGTATGGCTCAGTCCCTACCCTTACATAACGGTCCAAAATCACACAATCCCTCTACTATGCATGGTCACAGGTTGTGGTAGCGCTTTGTATGACGGGCAGCGTGGCTCTGTCGGAACTACTAAAGCAACTGGGTTTCACTGCTTGAACTTGCCCGACGGTGTGTACCCCAATCGCCGGTTCAGTTCTGAATGAGCAAATACAATGCATGAAGTGACGGGCAAGGCATACACCCGTGTAATGGAGGGTAATCGACTGTTAACGGAGCGAATACTGATTACATACAGTACAAGACTGCTGGCTGGTACAAAATGTTCGTGAGCGTCATTAGAACGCGCTGTACTATCGGTCGGTTATGACCTGCCCTTGACCTCATCAACGTGACTGCGGTACGCGGAATACAGTTCGAATAAGTCGGAAGGAAGGTCCTGGTCCTCGGCTGACATGTCTAACATCCACGTATGCAGGCCCGACCGTTCGTCCCGCGCGTTCGGTTGTGGAGCGGGCGGTGCTCCCCAATACTCCTCCATCACGGCGTTCACTGCACATTTGAACTCGAACTCTTCAGCCGAATGGCCTGGAATCGGGGGGGAAGGTATCCACATTCGGTATGCGGCGTACGTAGTTGGGTCTCCCGGCGCCACTTTAGCGTTTTTAGCGTGCATCCATGCAAGCCATTCCTTGTAGCGCTGGTTGTCCTGTTTCGTACCACCAATGTCATCTTCCGGTGTGTTGTTCTTGTAGTGTGCTACGACTTCCTTGTATACATTTGAGTCGAGGAAGTGAGCTGGTCGAACGCTGGTTACGAAGGGCCCAATTGATGCACTAGAAGCACGGCCGGGCACTGACCGGGAAATAGCAGGCTGCGTGGTGGCAGGTTTAGGTGTTACTGATGATGTTCTGGACCCGAGAGCTGTCGCTGTTGCTTTGCGTGGGCCGTCGGCAGTTTTCTTCGACGGTTTTGGTGACGCAACCTGGCGCTTCTCGCTCCTGACACCGGTTTTAATTGGTACAGTGGACGGCCCTGTATCCTGTTCTGGGGAGGAAATCTGAGGTGCGTTCTTGGTATGATCGGATAGTGCGTCTTGCAGTTCGGTCTCGACAGCGTTGGGCCGTGATCGTCGCACGTCTCGGAAATGTCTTGAGTTGGCCGGTTCTGACTTGGGCAACGGGCTCTCGGCGGTATGCAATCCCCGTGTCAGTTTTTTCTCGAGCATGGGTGGACTATGCCTTGGTATTTCCTCAACGGTTGGCGTAATTGTCGTTTCGGGCTCGGTCTCATGTACATTGTTGTCGGGTATGGTCTGTCTTGCCACAGGGACGGCAAGTGTTTCACTTGTATTGTGACCGATTGTCGTCGAGCTATAGTCAACAGGTTGTTCTAGTGCTGGTTCCGTGCTCGTATCCACAGGCTGTTCTGTCGCCGGGGCCGGCGGTGACTCTTGGGATTTAATGGTTGAGACACCCGGCGAGTTGGTTGACATGGTGACGTCTGGTACTGTGTGTACGGTACTTTGCGCACGGACCAGGCCGTCGTTCGCCAGTGCTCCTCCGTCATCGCGCGGTGCAGTACTGGCGCTCGTAAGTAACGGCGTTCTTTCTTCATCTAACTCGCGTATGTCGGTTGCCATTGCATCTGCTGTTGTCGACTTCGAAGGTCCAATTGTGTTAGAAGGTGACTGTTGAGTCGTTCTCCACGCCATCTCGTCTCCTTCATCCCAGTCACCATCGTGGAGCGCATAGTCGATAGCATGTATGGCACGAATCGAGTTTTCCGGCTTGTATGTTGTAGATACAGTACGTGTAGTTGGCGTATCGGTTTGCTTGTGAGTAATGGAATATATTGAAGAGACTGTGGCCGTCATTGGCAGCTCCGTTTGCGACATACTGATGTATGCACTGTTCAATTCGGGACTGTCCGTGACCACTTCGTTGCGCAGGTCGGCCAGTCCCTCAACTGTCTCCTCGATTGAGTGAGTACTCGTGCAGTCCGTCGCGGTCGTCTCCTGGATCGTTGCATCGTCAATGCTTGCGAATGTGGTAGATGGCATTGGGCCGGCGGTGTCGGTACTCGACGTGGGCTTGGCTGCGCTTGAGCCTTGCTCGGTTGACCCCATGCTTGCTAAGACTGTACTCGATTGATCGTGTGTGTTGCTGGGGAGGTCAGGCGGTTCTGGGCACATCGGGGACGGTCGTGGATGTACGCTCGGAGCTGACTGGTCCTTAGCTTGCTTCTGTGGTCGCATGGTGCGCGCAATGTCTGTCTCGGTGTCGCTCGTACGGGATCGCTTCCTTTTGAGGGAGGCGCGTCCGGTACTGGAGGACGGTTCATCTGAGACATTGCTGTCGGGGTTGCTGTCCGCTTTCCATGCAGGTGTTCGCTGGCTTCGGGCTGCCAGCAAAGCGCGCCAGTCCGGCGGAGTGGTGGATTTATATGCGCGTGTGCTGTGCCGGATCTTCTTGTCTGTCGCTACGCTACTCGGCCCGAAGTGCTTGCTAATATCGCTTTCGCGGTACTGGACACCGTTGGTGTAGACCACGACTATTCGGTCCTTTTCCTGTCTCTCTACTGCAGTGTACGTTCAGAGTCGACCTGATCTACGTCGCGGAGGAGGCTTACCGTCGGTCATGCGGCGGATGTACGTGTCACCATTCCACATGTCCCTGGCAAACACATACTGCTTCAGAAACAGTAGTTCATACAGGTGCTTGTGGTATCCAGGTGGTGGTATGCAAGGGTCCAGTCCGGTCAGGACGCAATTCGTCTTTAAAAGCGCGCTGGCCAGTTTCTTGTATGTCACAACACCAGCTATTGGTGACTCAGCTACCGCATCGGCCGTGTAAGCCTGCATTTATACTCGTGGCAGTTGACGTGCTTACCCACAAAGATAGGAAAGTCGTGTCGGAGCAGTTTCGTCAACACGTCACGTTTGATTTTGTGCAACGGTCTGTTTTTCCACAGGGTTGGTCGCTTATCTTCTTGCCCGGGCGTGTCGTTGAATGAGGCGACGGTGTTGTCCATGCCTAGGATAGCTGACGAGTCTGGGTACTTGTCATCCTCGAGGTGAGGTTCGGACACGGAAATGCCTTGACAGTCTGTCTGTGCAGACTGTTGCTCGTCCATGTCGTCTTGCGTATCAGAACATTGCTCGCATTCAGGTGTCACACTGTGAGTACTATTGAGAAGACCAACGTGCTCTGCATGTCGGTCTGCATAGTACTTTCGTGGGGATACGTCACCAGTCAGGACCGAACTGTTCGGTATCTCGACGCTCTCGATAGCACCTGGTGCAACTTTAGACCGATGCTCGATAGCATTGTCGATACACTCACCCTGGGCTAGACGGTGCAGCGTGTGCTGATCGGTGAGCAGAGTGGGGTCGATCATAGGCTGGTCCGACATGTTAAAGGCAACTGTACTCGGTTTCGTTACGAGAGACCCAGTAAATAGTGGTGATGCTTGCTTCTTGACAGTGTACATACAGAGTACCGGCAAATGCGGAACAGCATATACCGACACAGGAGAGTCAATATCGTCTCAGTGGAGTCACAGGCGTCTCCTAGTGAATAGCTCGGTTATTAACGCCAGGTAGTGGACGGGAAAAGGCGCAGAAGGTTGCCGGTCCGTAATGTATGCAATGCCAATGGGTGGTGGTTCCGTGCAGAGGTGTGGCCGCCTTGTTCGGAGGTATATAGATTGAATCCGCTGCCCGGACTGCGGTCACGCGTGTTGCGCGCTTGGTCAAACACTGTTGTGCAACCGCCCGTATGTGCACGCTCGCGAATGTTTTGTTCTATTGGTTGACTATGGACGTTGTGCATGAAATAGTATATCATCCTGTGTATTAACCTAGTTACTATCTAGATGGGGCAATTAGGCTCCGTAGCGTGCCTGACCAATAGGTCCGGACATTCCTAATGGGATTAAAGTGCACGTGAATACGGTAGAACCGTGTCCTGTAAACGCGTCTATTGTTGCATTCGTCCCAGGACTCCGTCGGCCTTTCATTTCAAGCCAGCCGAGGTCGACTATAAGTTGGCAAGGGTCAGTCTCTCATCCATGGCACCGACTAAATACCCGGCAAGCGTTTCATGCCTACCGGTAAGTACACTCACGGCCGATAGCAGTGTCATGCCTCATTACCTTAGCACCTCCCGCAGAACCGTCCAGCGCCGCACACGCCGGCATCCCCACTGTGGGATTAGTAGAGCATGATGTTTGGCTGACCACCTTTGGACGTTCACAGAATGGATCAAGTACGATAAGCTGCAGGGAGCTGTCGACTTGGTATGAATGCGTCGATATATATGGATCTTACGAAGACATGATGGTAGCGAGGGAAGTACCAGATCCTACTTTGATAGCGTTGACTAGGTTGTCGGTTATGGATCATTTACGCAGCTATCCTTTCTTTTATAGGCACCATCTGGTTACATTAGCTGCCATGCAACACGAACGTGCGGCATGTTCGGTCAATTGGGGCCGGGATCGTTTGGTAGCATACCTGGTTGGTCGCAACTGCTCTTGTGCTGTCTGCTTATCTGTCTGTTGTCTGTATCGTCTGTTGCCCCGGAGAAGGGTTCAGTCTATAACAGCGCCTGCCCGGCGGGTCATGTCCACAAGGGAGATCGTTGCCGTCCAAGCAGCTCGTAAAGGACAGTTGCTTGCAGATGCTGCGGAAAAACGACGCCTGACTGCACAAGCTCGTATGGAGCGGACTCGTCAAGAAGCCGAAAATATTGTGCGCATTCGAGATCGGTTTCCTACGAAACCGTCTGTTGAGCTAAAAAGAACTATAGTGAACGAGTTCACTACGAAGATGAGCGTGGAGTATTCTCGACAGGCCGCCTGCGCTATATGCGCGGAGGGATGCTCGATTTCAGAACTCAAGCATGTCTCAGTGCATGACGTGGACCTGTCGCTTCTGGTAAACGAGCTAGTCCCTGTCAGCCTGTTACCGACAACGTATAACACTGTAGCGTATGAAGGGGCATTGCTGGAACCGTCGGGCTTATCCGACGTTGATATGAAGTCGGGTTATATGGTAGTGTGTGAACAATGCCGGACTGCCCTAGCAAGCGGACGCATGCCAGACTATGCAATTGCAAACGGTTTCTATTATGCATATGACCGTGTACCTGTCGAGGTTCAGACAGCCTTTTCTACAGCCTCTCTGTTTGACCTGCAGATGGTGGCTCGGGTGCGAGGGACCACAATTGCTTACAAGTATAGCGAGACATATGGTTCATCCACATATGGCCAGCCGCGTGCTGGTTCCCAGTCCTATACACGAGGGAATGTGCTCGTTCTGCCGCAAGATGTACTGAGTTTGAGCAATGTTCTTCCCCCTCCTCCCGATGATATTCGTAAGGCTGTGACGGTACTGTTCTCCGCGGCTGCGCGAGGTACGACCGAGACACTTAAGCGATTTAAGCCGGTGCTGGTCAGCCCTGCAAATGTTCGCGTGATGATAGAATTTCTGCTGCGTTTCAACAGAACATATCGCGAGACTGGCGGATATTTCGACGCGCCTGCTTGTTTTAGCGCGGACAATCTCGACAGTCTCACTGGGCCGTCCGAACGAGGCAGCCATGCTTACGTGCCGGCAGCAGTACATGTGGGCCACCTCGGACCTGTGTCGGATGCTTTGGCTGGATCGACATCCGGATATGACGGTCGCGACCCCTTCGTACAGGACGATTCAGGCGGTGATTTACTAGTGGATGCTGTGGGTTGGAGCGAGACCGACCAGACGAACAGCAATTATGATCGGATGAAGCTGTCTGCGTTGTCGTGGTGTCTCCGAGGTAATGCATTTTTGAGATCAAGAAGTGGGAGCGCTCCTGTCCCTGACTTCGACAGTCCTTACCTTCTGACCTGGATGTGGCCCCATCTTGACCCTTTCGGTCTAGGGGGATTTAACAACAAATGCAGGCGGATACCGATTGACATGCGACGACAAGTGGGCCATATGTTGCGGTTGCACAGTAGACGGTTTGCGCAAGACTCCACCTTTGCGTTTGTGTGTTACAATGTTCTTCGCAAGCAGGCTGTCTTTCGCTCTGTTCGTTTTCGGGTCAGACAACGAGAAAAGGCCGATATTGTAGATCGACTTAGCAGGCTCGATCCTTCAGTACTTCAGTACATGGAACGCACGTATCGTTCGGAACCAGCCTACAAGCCACGGGATCGCGAGGAGACTGAGGTAATGAGTCTGTTAAGACGAGTCAGTATATCTGTCCTTGATCTCCCAGGTACGGCGGGTTATAAACTACGGCGCCGGAATGAATTGCGAAGTATGTCGTACACGCATTCAACACCTGCCCTGTATATCACCATTAATCCGTTTGATCGTGCTCATCCGTTGGTACGATTGTTGGCAGGGGAAGACGTCACTACTGAACAAGCACTCCAGGGCGATATGGACCTTGGTGAGTTTCAACGAGCTGTAATCGCCGCGAGGAATCCAGTCGCTACTGCCATGTTCTTCCATCGCATGATATCTGCCTTCATTAGCTGCGTCCTCCGAGCAGACAGCAACGAAGAGGGCTTGTTCGGTGTATGCAAAGGTTATTATGGAATGGTTGAAGCACAGGGTCGTGGGACGCTTCACTGTCACATGCTTGTCTGGCTAGAAGGTAATCTAAGCCCCCAGGCGTTGCGAGATCGGATGGAATCCGATCCTGCATACAAGATAAGACTATTTGAATGGCTAGAGGAAACTATACGGTGCCAGCTTCCGAGTGATACTGGCTCGGCTGTAGTCGAGAGTTGCGAACGGCCAGCAAGTACCGGCACAGTAGATCCCAGGACACAGCAGGTACCAGATACTAGCACATTGACAGACGACGCCTTCGATGCAACGGTCGCTCGAATTGCAGAAGACGTGGTCCTTCGGACGAACTGGCATGTCCATACCGAAACATGCTGGAAGTATCTGGAATCATCAGAACCGAGGGATGATGCACATTGCCGTTTACGCATGGATGGTATCACTCGCCCTACTACTATACTTGACATCGACACCGGCTCTATCTTGCTTAAACGGCTACATCCGAAAATAAGCAACTATAACTTGATATGCTCTTACCTTCTCAGGTGCAATATGGACATCAAGTACGTCGGGTCTGGGGAGGCAGCTAAAGCACTCATATTCTACGCGACGGATTACGTGACCAAGGAGAGCTTGCCTCTCCATGAAGGCTTGTCCGCCATGTGGTATGCAATCAAAGGTCCAGCACCTGATACAATGGAGTGGCCTGCTGGGGACGACGATGGAAATCGCCGAGTTGTTAGTAAGCTGGTGAACTTAATGATGGCTAGACAAGAGATTTCTCACCCCCAAGTCATGGCCGATTTGTTAGGGAACGGCGACTACTATTGCAGTACTACCTTTCGTCTTTTATATTGGGGTGCGTTCGAACGATATGTTCAAAGACACCTGAGAGAGCGTGAACTAGATGGATCTGTGCCCGACGATGCAACGATACAATTTTGTGACTGTGAAGCCGGCATACAGCCTCCCTTCGGATCTAGCGCTGAGGACGATCTTGGCTCGGCCGAGGATGTATGTATTCTGTCTTTCGGAGATGAAAGCATCACCGCATCAAACCAACAAGCTGATTACTTACGCAGACCAGGTGATGAACCAGCTAATGGGATGAACTTGTGGGAGTTTGTTCAGTGGTCGGAGAAGATGGCGGTGAGCAAAGAAATTAGCCGATTGGATAGAACGGCGCGCCCAGGACGTCGCACGGGTCGTCATGCTGCCCCGCGAAGTGCATACCTATCGAGCCACCCTCAAGCCGAAACTCATATGTTCCGCAAACGGCTGACCCCGGTGGTGCCTGTTCTTCTCGGTAACTCGATTCCGCCCAGAGATGGGTCGCCTCAACAATACCAGGTCTGGTGTCGGAGCATGCTGACTCTGTTCAAGCCCTGGCGAAAGCCCTGTGACCTTCGGGCTCGTGCAGAGTCATGGAGTAGTGCATTCGAGCGCACAGTGTTTCCCAGCGCGTCACGCGAGTTGATGCGAAATCTGAATGTGTTTCGGGAATGCAAGGACGCGAGAGATGCATATAACGAGGAACGGAGACGGAACCGTACCATGCCTGACTTAATTGGATTGGAGAGGTTCGGGGGCGTACCATCGTCTTCTAAAGATGCCGAGGCTGTCCTGCTGAGAGATGAACTGCTCGATTGTGTAGAATTGTCACTGGATTCGACCGGTGTGGATATGCAGGCAATGGATGTTATCGGTGAGGACGGTTCCAGTGCGCTCGCAGACGTGCGTGTTAGCGGTTTATTAGACGTGAGTTCGGCAGCATCTAACAGTTCAACCAGGTCTTCACTCGGATTGACTGATGTGACTGGACAGGACCGTCGCGACATAGACCACCTCGGCACCGTATTGCTCACCTTGAAACGCAAGAGGGGCAGAACAGAGGATGACGAGGATGACGTGGATAGGCATCGAATAGAACAAGCTCGGTCTCAGGTTCAAGCACGATTGCATCGTGACTTACTGCCCATCACAGGCCGGTACAGTCCCGATAACGATCAAAGTGGTACAGATATTGCCGAGCGACGCGCGTCTGTGCAGGTAATTATAGATAATGTGGTAAAAGATCGAGGTCTCGATCAAAACGCAGAACAGTGCAGGGCGTTACAAATAGTAGGGCAGCATGTGGCGGAGCAGTCTAGCAAGCAGCTTCTTATGTACGTTGGCGGAGTCGCCGGGTCGGGAAAAAGCTATTGGATAGAGTCGATTGTCCTCATGTTCCGTAGATTGGCTCTCTCGTCTGTTTTGATGTTGACCGCTCCCACCGGTATAGCGGCTGTAAACATAGGTGGATCTACAATCCATTCCGTATGCTGTATGCGGCCAGGTCGTACATCTACCTCTGTCGTTGAGGAGCTTCAGACGATCTTTCAGTCAGTGATGTACTTGGTCGTTGATGAGGTATCCATGGTGAGTGCACAATTTTTAAGCAAGCTCGACCATCGTCTCCGTGTGGCCAAAGGCTCATCTGCTTCACCGAGTTCGTTACCGTTCGGTGGAGTCAACGTCATCTTCACCGGAGACTTTGGGCAGTTAAAGCCGGTACAGGCTAAGTGCTTGTTTGATCATGATCTGGTAAAGAAGCTGGACTTGAAGACGAGCCAGTCTGCAAATGGCCAAACAGCGCTCCATGGTGCTTTTCTTTGGCGCCAGGTCACGGACGTAGTCCTTCTTCGACAGAATATTCGTCAAGCCGCCGACGCGCGGTATGGCGCTTTACTGGATCGGATTAGGGTGGGTATCGCTTGGAATGGCTTGTATCAGTCCAGTCGAGGCCAGTCTTCCCCGCTTCCTTCGGTACATTATGGAAAGTCAGACTACGAGGTCCTGCGTGAGCGATGCATATCAGCAGTCACTGGTACAACTCCGGAAACGGTCGCGGGTTTCGAAGATGCTCCTTTCATCGTCACTCGTCGCGTATTGAGAGACGCATTGAATCTCAGGCTCACTGTTAAATGGGCAGCGACCTTAGATCGAGAAGTCCAGTACTATTATGCCAAAGACTATGTGGGAAAGTCTGAAGCTGTCGGTGAGGTACGCTCGCGATTATGGAACGTTCGATCCTCGGTAACAAGCGATGCACTCGGTCGCTTACCGTTATTTATCGGAATGAAAGTAATGATTACTGAAAACATAGCCGTTCGAGTGAAGGCTGTGAACGGGCAAGAGGGTGTGGTATGTGAAATAAAATATGACCTTTCGATGGGGGTGCGCAGGGCAGTGATGGTACTAGTGCATATTCCGGGCGCGAACATGACTGGTTATGGACTACCGCAAGATGTCGTACCCATACTGCCTGTGCGATCTGTGTTCCAATACCGCTCTCCGCATGAGGAAACCGTGTATCGCATCAGGCGGCTCCAGCTCCCCCTCGTACCTGCATATGCTTACACGGACTATAAGGCACAAGGAAGAACACTAGATCGTGCAGTAGTGGACATCACAGGGTGCAAGTCTATACAGAGCACGTACGTGATGCTATCCAGAGTGCGTCGTTTGGACGGTCTACTGATATTGCGCGATTTCAGACCGAACGTGCTATATTCGAGGCAGTCTGAGGAGGCGCGTTCGGAAGATGCCCGGTTAGAGAGCTGTGACGCACGATGCTGTGCTGATTATGTACGCAATGGTCGGTAAATTTCCGAAGGAGCGGTCAGATCCGGTGGCGAGGCGACCGAAGTGCATCCGGTCACATTCCATCGTCCTTGCTGTTCTTAGAGTCACATCCCTCGTCTTGCCTGCTGTTCGCGATCAGCTATCGTCGAGAGATTCCTACAACCAAATGCCTCCTAGTGCGTAACTGTCTGTATATATCATATGTGGCTTACGTCTATGTTTCACAGATCGACTGCTTGATGAACGTGTAATATGGTGTCAGGGGCAGCCTGTCAGGGTTATGCTCTTCGACAATCGCGTTCTTCTTCGTCTTCCCCCAGACGCGACATCAGCCCCGGACGCGTCCTCGTCTGTCTTGTTACCGTATCTCGTCGATGGTGCCATATGCTATGCCGGAGAAGGGGCGTCCAGACTACGCTGCTGGTACTGGGATGGAAGATCAACGGACTGGCACCATGCAACTGAGATGACCACTCATCCTCGATGTGCAGAGTTGTATCTTTCGACTGTTAATAAGCCGAACTGGGTGCGGCGTGGATCAGTATCGAGGAGACGCCAGCGACCCAAATCTCCTGATATTGTACGTCGTCCTGTTCCTGCTGGCCCAGCTCGTTGCTGATTAAAGACAGTCGGTTTCTCCGTCCCTGGCTCCCGACGTGCTATATACATCCGTCCTGCAGTGCATGTCCGAGTTTCTCGTCAGTACATTGCATAATCTGTCTGTGTGAACCTGACTGATCAATTCGCAGGCAGATTATTCTGTGATTGTACAGGAGTTCGGTGCAGACGACGCACCGAGTTTGCCGGAGTATGCAGTGCGCTCCTCCAGTTTTAGGTGTGGTTTTCCACGCTGACATTGGACTGATAGGCTCTGAAACTGACGGCGTCGCGTCGCGCTGGGAGTGTGAGTAACACCGTTCCTGGCGTTGCTGTCTGCACCTCCGAGTCTGGTAACTCGGTGAGGAGTGGTTTACCCGTCACGACGGGCTCCTCGCCAGCGCGGGCAGATCGGAATAAAGAGAGGATATCTGCAAAGCGAAATAAGTCGGACAAGCGTCGTCGTCAATCTACATTTATGTATGGTCTTAATATGAATTGAGCCGAATGATCTACCAACGCATCCTGCCTTCACACTCGGTCGGGCTCTTGACGATCGGTGACTGTATCGTGCTGTACAAGTTGGTCATGTTCGATGCAGCTGGAATGTTTAACCGTTCTCGAACAGGGCACCATCGTGCATTCAGTTGCTTATGCCTTACTCGTCATGGACATCGGCGCTCAACAGGCAACCGTATACTATTTCGGACGTAGCTAACATGCGTCACATACTACCATGGCGGAACGCTGCAGGACTTCACCATTTACGCGTTTAGGATAAGCGTGCTTCGTACACGTCTTTGTTCCGTTCGCTGCGCTGCGACCGACTCTGCGGCCTGTGCACTTGTCAGTAAGGGCACGCAACAGGCTGTATCAATATGACAGTGTCCCGGCAGACATACCGGCTCGGTCTGTATCCGCGATGCTAACCGAACGAGGTGTTCGGGTACCAGATTGGTGACAAACCCGCGTTTCAGCTTCACGATCTCCACCGTGAACGCGACGTCTACAAAATCGCCCTTTTCGAATGCTAACGGAGATGTGCACTGTATCGTGCCGTCTGACAGTCTGTTGCCGAGTATGATCGGGCTTCGGACAGACCATTCATCTTCAATCCTCTTGGCGTCACCTCTTGGGTCGTCTTCCGGGGTTAAGTTGTCATCTGCACCTGTTCGTGTCTAGTATGGACCGTCAATAAATCTGCTCTTTCGGACCTGGTAGCCTTGCTCACTTTGTCAAATACAACACGGTAAAACGATAGGACCGCGTCATTCTCGTCGGCATTGGTGGGTAAGCGAAATGCAACAGCGGCTCCGCGTCCCCCTGCAGCGCGTATAAGGAATTGCCGCAGTCTATTCACTTGGCGAATAGTATCGAGCCATGGCTGCACTTGCCCTCCGCCTTGGAGCACGAAGTTTTGTGTCGCTCTACAAGCTGTGTCCGCGTCACTGCACCGGCTTAATACGCAGTTATCGTGAATCGCCGAGGTACATACCCATTCCAGTTCCCCAAGCGTCCGATCCGGTTCTCGCCCAGGTGACCTTGTACGCGGAAATGCGCGACCAGTGCATCACCATTTAGAAGGTCGCGCCGCCATACCGCCTCCCATGTCCGGCGTCTGTTTCGGGCCGGCTGAATGCGGGCACATACTGCCAGCTCTTGTGCAAGTTGTGCTGGCTCAGTCGATATATAGGCGTGGTCGACGTCCATGGCAAGGTCGACATCATCGTACGGCCAAGTGTCGCGTAGCGATACATTATCTGGAGAACCTAATGCTATGCGGGTAAGCCATACGCTTGCCTGTATACGCTGGTCATTCATCTCGTACCTGCGAAGAAGGCCATGCAGGCACCGTTCTGCTATTTCCGGCTAGGCGCCCGTATCGTCCGGCAGGGCGTGGATCCGGACAGGCAACGATTGCGGTCCATTATGTACCGCGCGTACGTATAATGGCATTGGGCAGGTTGAGGTTTGGTGGCCACCGTATGCCCTCTCCCGTTCGTACTGTCTGTGCACGTCGAACATTGCTCGAGCTACTCAGTACGCCGCACAGTTGCTTGTAGAGTGATGCATTGCCATGGCTGGCACGGACCTGCATTGACCCATTAGGTAAAGCACCGACGCGGGTCGCGGGTTAATTTACGGGCCTGCGTTTTGATTCCGCCTGGTATTCATTAACGACACGGCGAAGACAACGAACTGCGTGGCAGCAAGCCAACACCATTACCAGTCACAGAACGTATGGGATGTCACCATTGGGATCACGGTTCCGGTCAGTCCTCTACTTAGTTTGAAACACGTCGAGTTCGGACACTGCTGTATCTGGCGGATACCCCTATCTCCTTTCGGATATCGCCCCGATCGCTCACAGCCGTGTCTGGTTTGCGTTCTCGGGCCGCCCTACAGCGTGACATACACCAGTGCCTCCAGGTAACTAGCTTGCTCGATCCTGTCTATCTCGGACGATCCTCATCCAGAAGTCGTCCGGATCATCGTATGTACTCGCCTGACCTGGCCACTGGCGACTGCCAGCCGTATGAGCCTACTGCAGCCTATAAAGCGTGATTGAGACGGTCTACTGTATGTATGAGCGTATACTGGCGTCCGCCTATCATTATGGCTAAGACAAAGCGCGCGGCTCAGACAACTGAGGATGACCATGCGGCGAAAAAGGCTCGGTACGCTTACAACTTTCGCCCGCCTTCTTCGCTGCTTACTCCCTGGTATGCAGTGGCATTTCCTTTACTCAAGTGGAACCTGCACCGGATCCTCCTGCTACACCAGACCCGTCCGTAGAGTCCGAACTGTCAGACCAGGACGATCAGGAGCCGCCAGTATCTGTTGTACTGGATATTGACAGAAGCAGTCCGCTAGGAGGCCCGACCGACCCCTTCGACATGCCGTTGACACAATCGAGCTTGATCCGTAAGGATGTGCAGTTGAGTCCGTCAAGCACTTTGCTCAGTTGAGTGTATCCATTGTCCCATAAACCCTCAAGTTGAAATAATACAGTATCCAATTCAGTCGGTGCGCTCGACACTCCGTCTCCAGCTGCGCGGGAAGTACTGTCCTCGTTCGTACTCTGTATTTGTCATTGCCGATCCTACTCAGCGCTCGTTAAGACATGAACATCCTCATACCGTCGATGCATCACATCCTTCCAGTCAGGTATGTACGGCACGGTTGTATGCAACCCTCTCTTGCTGATAGCAGGCAGGAATGGAAGGATGAGCAACTGCGCACGCGGGATTGGGGATACAGTGCAGACCTGAACAGGTGCGGTCTATCACATCCTAGTGTGTTCCGTGCATATGCTGACATCTGCTAAAGACGCATTGGACTGTTTCTCACGTACGCTTCTGACAAAGATTCCACTTATTCGCCATCCAAATTCCCACGCGGCGTTGCGTGGAAGACGCTTGGGACGACTGACGCGTCTGACCTTCTTTGCCGGGATGGATCCCCTGTAGTCCTATGGCTCGTTGGTAAATTAACCGGCGTGTACTTTTTCACACAGGACGGTATGCCAGAACCCAGAGCATCAATCAGTTTCTCTCCTGTGCACGATAAGACGCTGGATCTCTGCAAAGATCTCTTGCGAAAGCATAGTCACGCCGGCGGTCAGTCGCCTGTCGCCTCTGTCTCTGTTATACTTATACATACGTGCAGCATCCGTCGTTCAGGGAGATACCTTAAGGGCTGGCAAGTGGATGTCCCGTCGCGTTCCCGGGGCGGTTGCTTCAACCGTACGTGTATTGTGTCCGTTATCTATCACGTCTTGACTCATCACAGGTCGAGCCGTTTTCTGCCGTGTACGATGCAACGGCTGTGTTTAAGGCCGACATGGACCTGATACCGCCAGAAGACTTGAAACGCGGCGACCTTGTGCTTATCGCAGTTAACATCACCCGATACCGAGATCGAAGCGTATCCGATTACGCAACACAGTCGCCGTCACCGTCCCGTGCTGCCTTCTCCGCGCGAGGTAATTCAGCCGGTGTAGGTAGCACAAATAGAGAAGCAAGATGGCGAGCGTTGTTGGGCTTACGCTGGATATCGCTGTTGCGCTCTGCCGACTACGACGAGGCGCCTCCTGTTGAGGCACCGATCGCGTCTGTACAGATCTAGATCGACCTTCTTATTAGACTGATTCAATGAAATGTCGCTTGGCCGTCTATATGCTATGGGATTATTGTAGTCCTTGTTGTACAATTTTCTGTTCGCATACACCTCAGACACCGACCCTTCCATTATTGGTCCCTTAGTGGGCGCTGACTCATATGAAGACACATGATGTACAGAACAGATTCAGGCCGTGTCCGATGATGATGTCATTGAATGTTGCATTCAGGACTGAATCGTTGCTCCATGGGGTAACTGAGTGCGGTCAACAGAGGGGACAGGGGCCGCGCGTCATCAGTACTCGATTGAAGGTCGCACAATTCCACACCCTGTCTTGTCTTCTCCCTCTACACGGATGTCAATGAGTGCACGCTGGACGGCCTGGCGCGACCCTTTTGCTAAATTGGGGGAACGCATGGTCCAAATAGAGCTGCTGAAGCGGTGTGCATCTCTAGGTACTGCGGCGATTCCGATCCGTGCAATGCCTGTGTCCGCGCACTATACCCCTACGTCTGTACACCGCATCTCCGCTTGGACATCTATCCGGGTGCTCCGTGTGCTTATTTATAGCTTGGCAGCGCGGTCAGCGCTCGTCTCCCTTCACGACAGTTTTCTGGACATGATGGTGTGTCCTTCCCCCACCTGCCTCCTCAGCATTCCTTTGGAACTGCTTGACTGTATCTTCTCGCAGTTGACTAGTCGGCAATTGGTACTTTTGCAACGATGTTGTCACCGGTTTCAGCGAGTTGCATCCTCTGTCGTTCGACGACGGCTTGACATCAATCGACTGTTGTCGCGCTTCTTCCAATATCCTTTCGCCTTTCGACGTATTATGGCCGAGGCGGGCGCTATCATATCTGGTTCCCAGGCACTGCAGCTTGGGCTTGGCGAAGTCTTTCCGTTGTCTGACTTGGATTTGTACACACCGGCCGAGAGCGTGGCCGGTGTGCTTGCATATCTCCGAGTGGAAGGCTATGTCGCCGCTGAAGTGGACTCTGGCATGCCATCGTCCATTTATTCACAGGACACTTCCTACATATCGTTCGGTGCGTGTATCACCTCGTCGATGCACTATAGGAGTGGAAGTTACTTACAATTTCTGCCCGTCAGTCCATACACTGCGACGTGAATGCTGTCAGGTCCAAGTCATTGTTCCGTTCGCAAGCAACCCTATACTTCCCATCCTTCGGTACCATCTCAGTAAATCCAACTCTTCCTCTCCTGGTTTTTATCTCATCACCATCTAGCCTGTGTATGTAACTTTATCACGTGGGACAGTTTTGTCTCGCTCTATCCCGTCGCGACGTTCGATCGCAAACGCGCCTTGCTGTTGAACAACAATCCCGGTACCGCCGCTGCAGTTTGCAAGTACCGACAAAGAGGATTCGATATAATCTCTTACTCGGACACATCTGACGCGACACCACGACGGGTTGGAGATCACAGAACATGGATCCATGCCTTCGATGTCTCCGAGTTTCCAATCTTACCAAGACACGACTATCGGGGAAACGAATGGCTGTTACAAGCTAGACTCCCCTCTGACTCTGCAGGGAGTTATAGGCATGTCTTTGACCTGTTGACGACCATCGCAGGTGAGGATCAGAGTACGCGCAGCGTTCTTCCTTATTATGGCTCCATCGGAGGTAGTACGTTAAAGCTCGTCGTTAGATGAGACATGTAAACTCTCTGATGCATTGTTAGTTCCTGTGCAGGTTATGTCATACGTTCTCATTTTTGGACTGCCTTCTGTATGTACTACTAGCGGATCGCGTACCAAATGGGGATGTGTCTCGTCATCGCTCGACATCGGGTCAACTGCTATAACCTCACCCATATCGGGCCGTGATGTAGGTGGGTGGGTGCCATCCACCGAAATACTATATATGCGCGACTTGACAGCTACTCCCCGGTATATGCAATCATTTGCACACTATGGTACCCGCACATGGGTATATACCTCGACATTCCTATTTAGCCCAACTCGAGTGGCTAACCATCCGCGTCAAGGCACATACTGTAGTACAGGCTCATGGCATGTTTGGCCCAGAAAAGGTGTGTTCACTTTCCCGTCTCCGGTTATAAGTGATGTTGTCCTTAACTGATATATGCTGAGCACGTGTATGGGTATGACGTTGCGTCATCAGACCCTGTCAGAGTCGTGCTTTGTCTTGACTGGTTCTTCACCCCGCTGGACCCAGGTGCGTCAGCTAAGTACACCCATTCCATAACGACTGCTCCTAACCCATTTCAGGCGATTTATTCTGTGTCATTGGTGAATGCGCGGATGGATTGGAACATTCTCCGTCCGTTACAGTCAGGCTGTCTTCAGGGGGCGGGTACATTGTGGTGGAACCGTCTGTTCTCGTTCCTGTCTCTACCTTGTGCAGCGCGTATCCTTGCAGCCGTAGAGCGCTCTTAGCAGATCTCTACGGTCGCGAACAAGACTCCGTCACCTGGCAGCGCGCAGTCGGCTTGGCTATACATCGAGTTGTACAGATCCTCATGACTACCGTGGACTCTTCTTTTTCGGATGAACAACTGGATCGGGCACTCTTGGACGCTATGGACAGCGCCGACTTGCCTTCTTTCTACAGCCTTCCGGATGAACACGACGAACACTCTACGCAATCGAACGATACATTCGGTGATACTGTCTTCAATGGCCTGTCTGGCGTGCTTAGTGTACTCCGAAAGTTCGTGTGCGGTCGTTTATACGTGTGTCCGTTATTATCATAATGGACCGTTCTTGGCTTACTGTTCCCAGGGTGACGAGCTTCATTCCTCCTTCGCGGGGCCGTCCATTCGTCTGCACGCTGTTCATGGCACTGAACTTGACGTCTCTTCGTACTTATGGGGCTTAAGTGGTGCAGTCGACATGTGTCTGCAGGTCCGATATACATCGCGATCGTCCGATACTCCTGTTACCTGCGTGGTTCCTTTGGAGATCAAGACCGGGAAGCGACTGGACTCCGTACAGAATCGTGCGCAGACATCGCTCTATGCATTACTTCTTGGGTCACTATATGGTTCAGCCTTTCCTTCATAGATCGATGTCCAGTCACTAATACATACCGCAGCTCAGTCCGAGCTATGGGGCTTGCTATATGCTCCCACGGATACAGACCTCTACTATGTAGAAGCACCGACTCAAGATTTACGTGCTTTGATTGCACTGCGCAATGACATCGTCAAGTACAACTCACGCCTATACTCATCTCCGGCCCGTCTGTCTCGCCCTTCAATCATGCCTGGGGAACGTCAACCATTTCCAGTGTTGAATGATTCGCATATCTGCGGCACCTGTTCAGACGCGGCCGTCTGCGTTCAACACACATTCGTAGGTACCATGTCATCCTGTTTTCGCAGTTATACCTCATGCATCCCGTCAGGTTATGGATCGTGTCCACGCCGAATCAGACACACTAGCTGACATCACCAATAACCGACGTCTGCGTCTCGATCCAGCCGATGAACACCAGTTGGAGGCTTTACTACAGTCAATCAACTTCGAAGAGCAAGCGACTTGCGAACCCGTCAGAAGGAGCGTAGCGAGTATCGCCCACGTGCATCTGCATCTTTCAAGCGAGTGTCCCTGCACCGTGCACGAGCCCTTACCTGCCTTGCCTTGCCCCGTCACTTGGTATTGCATCGACAATGGTCTGTCGCGGTACCCGTCTTGGCTTTCCGTTCCATTGGTCTTGGGCACACCCGTCGATATCATTCAATGCGGCGGATCAAGGACCATGCGTGGTGCCATCCGTTATGTCACCGATCATCTGGTAGCGGTCCAATCCCAGGGTGGTCTGGATCTACTCCCTACGACCGTTTACCCTGTCTCTGACATTGGGGGGTTATTCATGTACCCATCGGAACCTCGAGGCAGTTATCGTCGACTCAAACATGGTGTGCTCCGACTCTTGGATAATGACGAGTTGAGCGTGCGCATTCGACACCTCGTCCTTTTACATACCAGGCCTGCCTTCGATCGGATACTGCCTAAGATAAGTGCTGCACACGCACGACTTAACGTGGATCAGCGATCAGCACTCGATATCGCACTATCTGCTCGGCACTACGCGTTGATTCGAGGACGACCTGGCACCGGTAAGACGACTGTTGTATGTCATCTTGTCAAGGAGCTCCTCGCAAGAGGCAGGAGTGTGCTTGTCACCTGTCTTTCTCGCATGGCTCTCAATAACATCATCGACCGCGTTCGGGTCGAAGGGATTTGCACCGTTGACTTGGCAACTCTTCAGGCTGTATGTGCTGCTATTGGGTATAGCATTGAATCGCACTGAATGATCTTATAGGAGACGCCTGACCGTGCTCGGCTTTCTTTTCAAGTCAGAACAACCGACATGCCAAGTGCGGTTTATTTTACCACAATATCTTCAGCATACCGGTAACTACTCTCTATCGCTCTCTTCTCTACATGTCCTAACTCTTCTTGAGTGCTAGACATCATGTTTCCGTATTTGACTACGCCATTGTTGATGAGGCCAGCCAGGTGCCTCTGCCTGCCATTATACCTATATTGCGCGCTTGTAATGTACTCATCATGGTTGGTGACGAGCAACAGCTTGCACCAACGGTACGTGCAAATTAGTTGTCTGGCCGATCACTTAATATTTTCTTTTAGGTACGAAGCGAGAAATCCCGGGAGCTGGGACTTGATCGCTCCTTATTCCATCGCCTTGCCTCCCAGTATCCTGAAAGCTGC
The DNA here is from genome assembly GCA_001632435.1 of Calocera cornea HHB12733. Lineage (NCBI taxonomy): Eukaryota > Fungi > Basidiomycota > Dacrymycetes > Dacrymycetales > Dacrymycetaceae > Calocera > Calocera cornea. The sequence goes on from KV424038.1 coordinate 80,500, forward strand.
GCTCCTCTTAACGCCCAGTATCGCATGAATGACGCTATACTGCTCTTGCTCAACAATCTGTTCTACGATAATGCACTGACAACCGCTTCGCCTGACGTCGGCACTCGTCTGTACACGAGCGCCTTGCCTTCGGCAGTTCCAACAGTCCTCGAAAGGACGTCTCAGTCGAGAAGCGGCTGGCTAGATGCCGTGTTATCTCCTACGTGAGTGAATCTCCAGAGGCAGACTCGCGGTTCGATGGTTACACTTTCATAGACGTCCTGTCGTATTCGTTGATACACACGCCTTGTCTGCACTCGATCAATCCAGAGCGCACCCACTACAAAGCAATATTGAGGCTCTTCTTGCTGTAGAGGTATCTGGCTCAATCCGAGACTTGCCCCGACCCGCTGCTAATCTCGTCCATTCCCCTACAGGCTCTTCGCGCCTTCCTGTCTCTTGGATTGCCCTTGGCGGACATCGCAATCTTGACACCGTACAAGATCCAAGCTGCCAATATCCTTGCGCAGGAAGGCGTTCCCCGTTCTGCCACCGTCCTTACTATCGACAGCAGTCAGGGCCAAGAACGGGAGGTGATAATTGCCACCTTGGTATATGACCAGGCGGTGTATCCGGGCGCGGTACGGACACGACCTTGTTCACCCATTGCTACGCTCATTTCACATCAGGGAAATACTGTCTTTGGGGACTCTCGTCGTATCAACGTACTATTGTCGCGTGCGAGGTCAAAGCTTGTTCTGATTGGGGATATGCCTACCTTTCAGTCACTCCCTACCACAAACGTCTTGATGCATCTCCTATCCTCGTACGACAATATAATTGCAGCCGTCTGAACGGTTCCGTTCAGATACTAGCAACTATTTCTGACAGTGCATGCCAATCGACGGCGCTAGCTTTAGTTGATTCGGACGGCCTTTCGGCCTTATCTGGCGATGCCCGCGTTCCGCATTGAGCACTTACTCCGCACCGGGCATACCTCGTTAGGAAATTTCCCGTCCATCCGGAATCAAAATGTCCGGAAATTTCCTGTGGAATATGTCACATCCTCGCAGCAGCGGACGTATTCTGCGGGAAATTTACCGCAAGCGACTAAGTGGCGTTGGCTCCTCAAGGAGCTACTAACCATCTGCAAGTTCCCGCAAGTGCACTTCATTGGCCTCACCACTGCATATGCTCGTCCCACCCGAACATTAAACATGTCATTTCATGTAATGGTCTCCTCCGTCTACGCGCTGGCATCGCCGCCTCTTGCTCTTCTACTGATCGCCCATTGACGCACACGCCCCACGGCCCTACTTCGCCATGGACGAAGCTGGAGAGCTACCGGGTACACAGTATGTACCGTCAACTTTGCTCTAGGGCTTTTGCGTGACATCTTCGAATCATTCAGTACTGTGCGCTACATTCCTGGCTGTAGATGCAGTCATTGTACATATGTGCATCAGACCAAACAAGCGAATGTGCGTCGTTCTGTCGCTCTGTCTCGTACACCGTCTAATCCGTCATCATCCCTGTGCAGTCCAGTACACAATACACCTACGATGCCAGACTTTTTCATCCTTTCAGTCTCCAAAGCACACGCATCCGGGTCATCCTCAGTACAGTAAGCCCACCGTGTGGTCCAGTCAGAGCGCTGTTGGAATTCGACGTGTGGGTATGGGACCTTCGCTCTCTGTACACGTCCTTGCCAGACCAGTATCAGTCTACGGTCGACATTCCGTTCGTCCAGTTCCGCTGCGTTGACCTCGACCAGTATATGAAGGACAATATGGCACGCATTTTCATCAAGTTCCTCGCATGGGACGAGCTCGCGACGTTCCTCGACCGATGCGGCATATACGAACCAGATGCGCCTCGTCGCGAATCGACGATCAGGCTCCACTCTGAAGCGCTCGGTCGTTCTGTATGCAACTGTCCGTACACGAGCGCGTGCGTACTGCTTGTCTATCTACCCCTGTCCTTCTGTTCTTATCCTTCTGTTGCGTACATCAATTATAGCATCGTTGCTCTCATTAGACGAGACGGTTGTCCAATCCATCTCAAGGATCAATGGGCATTGCGACACCTCGAACAACCGGTCAGTCTGAGCCCTTATCTGTTTCATGTGCATGACATGCTGATATCCGTCCTCTAGACGCTGCCTAGTCAGCACCCTGACACCGGGATGCGTCCAATCCTCTGCGTCCTCATCAAAAGTGACAACACGACATGTCTCACACTTGCTTGGTTCAAACGGATCTCGTTCGCATCCCGACGCCGACTTTATTTGCTACGCCATGAGACTGCGCTATGGTTCGGTGATGAACTCGTCAAGTGGTATGCTTGTCCCGACAAGTGCGGCTCGCGCCATGAACTGTACATAACAACGCAGCCCTGCCCCTCAACAATCGTCGCTCTTGCACCTCGCTTGGTACTACACACGAAGCCAGTGCCGGGAACCTCTGGCCACCGACGGGGACTGGTACAGGCGACATCAGACACGTTGCAAGTGGTGGATACGGTGATGCGACACCTCTGGTACACCGATACTTACCGTGCTGGCACACGCGACTTCGCTCTTAAGAGCAGCCCAAGCCCTTAGCTCATGTGACAGAATAACGTATGTACATAATGCAATCCGACTTTATATTCTGCCATCGCTGTGCTGGTGTGTATCCCAACGGCCATACTTGCATAGGACTACATCACCCGCGTCCATGTTACCTCTGCCCTGCCTACACGCTTCGTGCCATTTCACTCCGCGCAGTTATGGCTCTCACCCCGAGAACCGCTGCCACCTCGTCGTCTGTCATGAACTTCCAATAAAGTGGCAGTCCGAAGCGAGCTTGATTGTTCTGATCGTCGGAGTTGTGATCAATCTCGTTGGGAAGACGTGTCCAGTCCATCCAAAGAAAAGATACTCTGTCGCCGACGCTCCCCCACTGTTCCAAGGCGAGCAGGCCATGTACGATAGGCGTCACGATATCGGCAAACACGTCTTCATCTACAACTTGCATCCCTTCTACCGGATATACCAGACCACAGGGTAGGAGATGTCTGTTCCGCGTTGATAATTTGTACTTGGGAAGAGCTGTCAAGTGTCCATCAGCGCCTCGGAAGCCAATCTGGTTCCTCATAATTAGATATATGCTCCGCGCGTGTAACTGGTGAGCTCACAGTCATGTCTTGTCCCTTTCGGCATATGAACAACTCGCTATGGTTAAATCTGTTCACCGTACGGTATATGAAGTACGCGCGATCCAGGTCGAAACATGCGATAGCCGCTGACGGATTAACATGATAGAGGTGTGTCGCGATGGCATCGGCACTACTGACGATCTCCTGATTGTAGGTATAGCCTCGACGGAGGGTTGATAGGTCCAGAATCCGAGGGGCACCGGCCACATCACTTAGCGGGAATGCATCAACCCCTACATAAATTACCTTCACAGTCGATCAGACGACATTCATGCAACACATCCTGCTTGCTCACCGTTGAATATTCCTCCTCGCTCGCCGTACTACTAACGACCTCCGTCCAGCTGGACTGCAAATAATCCGTAGTTATCATACCATCCGGTCCTGTTTCGTCGTGGAACACCATCAGCGTACCATCCCACAACGTGTTGTATTTCTTGCCTTCCATGCCCACTTCCGTGACTGGTAACTGGTACGTATATCTTGGTTGGTATGCAATTGCTGCTCCGTCCATCCGGAAGAGTCGTCGCTCCCAACGTTCCAGACTGCGAGTCTGTCGTAGTACTGTCTTATAATCAGCTCGTACCAAGTCTGTATTGTCCGCTATTTAACTTACCCACAAGCAGTTACCGTCCGTGGAGGGAGCGGGTTCTACAACCGCCAAGCGGCTATCTTCCCCAGCCGCCTTTTATCGGCGATCGCTCAGTTGATTTCACCGACCGCTTTCCCTACCTGTCGTCACTGTCTTGGAGCTGTCGGGACAGAGACTCCGCACGGATCCGAATCGCCGCAACCCTTAGTTATGCACTACTTTTTCCTCAACTCTATTGTTACACATCGTTATTAAGGCATGAAACATTATTGCATCCGTGTCGAGACAGTCCTTCTGTCGCACTTGTCACATGTAGTTGGCACGTTCACAAGCTCTTATCCGGCACACATGGCCCGTCAGCTCTACACCATTATGCCACTACCCTCCGCACTGGCTCAGTACGGACCATTACTTTATCTCTCTGTAACAAGTCGAAAACATCCATAGATACTACTTCACGTATTATCAACAACAATATCGGCCCTGGCCCATACGATTATAGTATTAACTGTCATTAGTAGGCTCGACGCGGATTCTCTATCGTTGCCTGTGCTAATTATGCATCCTGCAATCACTCTGTACTGTAGAATATTCCACGTACGATCTTCCGTATAAACGTGTCACATTCCCCAGCCAAGGCTCATGCACTTCCAGTTATCTTCCATGGGAAATTTCCCGACCCGTTAATTTCCGGTTGCCTGCTTCTGTCTATATACTTCCGCTTCAGGGTTCTTGACGCGTCGCCGTACCAGTGCCCTTGCGGTATGTACCTCCCTTACGCGAGTACGTGACGGAGCTGGACTACTGTACGCTTCTGCTCCCATTGTCTCTTCTCTCTGTTATACCCAACGCACAGTATGACGAGATCCTTACCTGGGCTTCTATATTTGCTGTCTTTCAGTCCTGTACGCTATACACTGTTGGAGGCCATCGAAGAACATGGATCGCATACGGCGATAGAGGCGCTAGCCGGTAGCAGCAAAACCGCATATATGCTCGCCGCTGGACGTTCCTGGACGGTTCTCACTGAACATCGCCTCGAATACCTCGCTTCGAATCAGACCCGCTGGAGAACTTATACTCTGATTCCACGCGGTCGAGATTTCGTAACGGTACATCCCAGTCTCTCTCCTCTCCACGTTAGTCCACTTAATCGTTTGTAGTGGAACAGTCTGGTCCGCGAATACTGTGCCCGCTTGCCGGACATCCGACTCTGTTTCCAAACTGCTTCCCTTTTCGACGAGACGTCGTTCCACTACCATCGTCTCCTGGTCATCCTCGGTCCACAACCCTTTCGAGCCTTGCGATCTGTGGACTTTACCGCTCACGTACCCACCAATTTGGTGGTGCTCGCGAATCTCGTGCACGTTGCGCGACCGGCTATCATTACTGCCACCGTAGTCCCGGACTACGCAGGTACTGAAGACTGGACTCCGGCGATCTCTCAGGTCATGCAAAGCATCGCCTCTACCGCGGACACCATCCAAGAAATTCATCTCGACGGCTTCGCTCCATTGTCTCCCGTGTATGCTAATGAACTGCGCTCATGCATCCAGTCTCTGCCGCAGCTAATGCAGTTGACGCTGGACAGCCGAATACTTGTCAGCGGTGTACTGGACGCGCTTTCACGGTGCGATACGCTGCAAGTACTTGTCGTTCGCGGAGGCGGCCCGTTCCATCCCGTCCCGCGCCTCGCCATATCTGAAGCTATCGCTCAACGTCGTTTCCCCCGTCTGTACAATCTGCAAGTTGAGGGTTGCGACTTGATGATGTCTCTGTCGATCTTGCACGCCTTTCCTGTCAAACTAATCTCTCTCTCATTCACGTGCCGAATCTCAGTCCAAGGCAGTTACGCGCTCGGTCATCTGGCGGACCGTATCGTGCACCACCAGCCCGCTCTGCAACATCTCCAAGTATCCCTATCCCTCAACAATGCATTCGACTCTGTGCCTGTCTCATGGACAAGTTTCCAGCCCTTGCATGGATGCATGCACATACGTTCGCTCACCATCACTACTCCCGCCAATTCTCTGGCAGACATCACTAATGCTGGTATCTCGTTCTTAGCTCTATCCCTCACCAAGCTTGAGCTGTTTGAATGCCACTGGTCGGGGTCTAGTTCCGCCTCCTGCCTTACTATGGATGCTATCTATGAACTGCTCAGTTACTGCACTCAACTGTATAGCATCGCAATTGGACGAATGGACCTTATACGACACGCCGCTCCGAGGAAGACCATACCTCGCCGTCATCCTGTACGCATCTCATTCGCGCACGTGAAATATCTCGGCATACTCCACACGGCCGGACTGCTCCAGTTTGCACCGCTCGACCTTATCTCGTTCCAATCGACAGACCATACCTGCAACGCCCACCTCACTTCGGCTTCTCAATATGCCCTCGCGGCTCAGCAACACTGGTAATTATCACGCTCTATCTGATACCTCTATAGCCGGAAACCTTCCTTTATTATGATACCATGCCTGTACAGCTTATTACAATCCATCATGTTGTACCATACCTACCTGAGCTTATGTTCCCGATCCATGTACTCGGGCTCCTTTCGAGGCTGGACGCCGTTGAAGCGTATGACGTCTCGACGTGCTTCCCCTCGTATCATGCCCTGTCGTCACACTGTTCCACTTCCGTCCATCAACCCACGCCAGTCAGTTAACGCCCGGATTTTCTTCAACATCTTGACCACTCTAGCCCATCCGTGTCGATTCTTCGGATTATCAGCTCGGATGCGTACTTGACGGAGAAGGAAGTGAAGAGTTCGCGCCGCGGCTTCCTCGTCATCATAAACTGCGTGATGTAGCACTAAGTCAACCAGACCGTGAGCCGGGAGTGGTCCATCGGGGCAACGATCCACAGTGACAGTAGTGAGATATACATGTCGGAGACCGACTGCTTGAGCCGCAAGACAACAGAGCCCTGTGAGGCTGATCGCTCTTGGATGTGCGAGTCCGTACATGCCATTGTTGCTGAATACACTATCGTCTTGTAGCCAACGAAGCTCGAACGAGATTAGGCTCGGCCAATTCGCACCCGCCCACTTGCAGCTCTCGTCGTCCACGACGAATCGACTCTTTACTTCATATCGGAACATGTACTCTTCTAGTCCGGTACATGCACTTAACGCGTGTAGATCGGTGAACTTCAGCGAAACGTCAGGGCCTTGCACTTCAGACGCAATCGTCCAATGTAGTTTTCGAAGGCGCGTAAATCGGGTGCCGATTCCAGCACATATCGACCTAGCCAACGCTGCGAGGGTTACACCACTTGAAACAGTCATCGTCAACTGTTCAATCCACACCGGTAGTACGTTCACCGCTTTCAGAGCTCGGCTTATCTCGCAAGTAATCTTGACTATTCGCAGCGCGAGGAAGTTATACTGCGCGACGGCGACACCGACTACGTCCAACACACCGTCCATATTGACCACTTCCGTAATGTCGATTTCTTTCAGGTCTAGCAACACAGACAGGTGCTGCACAATCTTCGCGTTCAGCATCACATCCTTCAATCCGACGACAGCAAGTCTAGGCAGCTGCATGATGGTCGTCTGGATTCGTCTAGCGATTTCCGTCGTCCATGGGATGTCGCCATACAGCCGCAGTATTCGAAGGTGTCGAGAAGAGTCTCGTAGCAGGTCTCGCAACGTAATCATGCCGATCTCCCAATCGTTAGGTTCCTCCAGCGAGCTGAATCGCACTTCGAGATTCTGTATTGACACCGGCAACACCACGCTGATGTATGCGAGGTCTGCTACTCGACATACCGATACCGTAGCAGTTCGCAACGTGCAAAACAATTCCTTGAAGGTGCCCGCCCGTTCCAGAACTTCGACAGCCTCTACGAATGCGTTCGACCGGGCTGAATCTTGCATATCGATCGTTAGCGTCCGTACTTCATGCGCCAGTTCCCGAACCCTCTGTATATGCACTCGTCAGCACACTATGTTTACGGTTAATTTACTGTAGGGTGCGCACCTCGGCAGCCGTCACATCCTCTATAATAACATTCTCGACCATTATAGCTCGCAGCGCCTGCATCCCTCGATCGTTCGTACTTCTCCATACCGACGTCTTCACGATAGAGCGAAACCGACGCGACGCTAAAGCAACAGAGCGTAGACTCTCCGCGGCCTCTATCTCGTCGAATATAGCTAGTAGCACCTCAGTCGCAAGCGATGGTATCATTGAGCTTAGACTCGTATAAATTTTCCTTTTCAGGTGTGCCTGGACGTTCCTGAAAGGATCGGTACCGTCGTCGGCGATGGGCAAGAGACGCGCCGCGTATCGCCCGGCCCCAGTTAATTATCGACAGGCCTATTTGCTCCCGGCAAGTACTCTCCGATTCCATTTGAAGCCGCTATTCATCCGTCGCGTTCATCCCAAGGTCACAGGTCTGCCCGGAGGGCCTTACCCTATGCCTCATTGCAGGCGTGAGTCCGGACACAGCCGCCCATTCCCCCATCCGCTTCCGGTGACCGTGTCGCATATCGCAAGGCCCCTGCCCCAACCCACGTCGGACCGACACCTCACCTATCTGCATATCCCTATCCCGCCGCCGGACAGGAGATGGAGTCACCCACACGAGCCGGGCGCATGAAGCGAAAGCTGTCTAACGATCAAGAGCGAGAGGATGAGTCCGATCGTCCTTCTGCTGGGATGAAGCGACCGCGCGATGGCTCTTTGGACCGTCCGCCGTCTTTGAGCGACGCACCCGGCACGCTGGACGCAGACAGGAAGGAGGCAGGAGGGTCTCCGGTGTCATTGAAAGCGAAGGATGACGAGATCATTGCGAAGATTTCACCAACACTACAACCTGTTAGCCGTGACGACGATGGAGTACATGCCATGACAATCGATCCAAAGGCGCCTGTTCTCAAGCGCAAGCACTCAGCAGTCGATACTGAAGATGACGGCGCAGAGAGGCCAACTGGGATTCCCAGGCGCGAGGATGAAACCATTAAAGAGGAGCAGCCGGTACAAGAGGGAACGCATATCCCAATGGACGAGGCACCAGATCTCACCCCGTCTGCCACCGAACCACCTGCGAAGCCGGTCGACGCTCTGGCCCAGTCTGTTGCCCTCGACGCGCCGGCAGAAAAGCCGATCTCCAAGCCGTTTGTTGTAAGTGTCAAAGTTGCTCTGAAGTTGCGGATGATGACTGTTCTCCCAGAACGGCTTTGCTGCGTGGAAGCAAGGGGGCCTGGGCGGGTTCACACCATATTCGTTTGGATCGGCGTCGCCTGATTCGCCGTCCGCATTTGGAGGTGCAGCACCTCAGAAGCCCTCTAGTGCGATCACGACCGGCTTCGGAGGAACGCCCACAGACTCAACTGTTGTGAATTCGTCTGCAAACGCGTTCGCTTCTTTCACCTCGCCAACACCACCTGCCGCAAGTTTGAACCCTCTAGCAGGGAAGATCACGTCTTCCAAGGTCAGCTCAGGTCGCTCAAACTACTCTTATGGGTTCTGATGAATTTACAGAATGGCTTCGAAGGGTTCGCAGCAAGGAACCCGCTGAGCTTCTTGGCAAAGAGTCCTGTTGGCGAGAATATCGATACCCTTCCAAAAATTGACGCCTTCAAGGGCTTGACCGAGGGCGTCACTCCACGCTCGTTTGGCGGCACGACGAGTTCTGCATCAAACGGATCGCGTGATATTTTTGGCCAGTCGAGGCCATCTCTGTTTCAAGAGAACGCTCTCGCTCCAGCGCTCAATGTATTGGGTGCATCCACTGCTCCTGCTCTGGGAGCCTCTACCGATCCTTTCACGTATGTCCCAGAGAAAGAAGAAGACGTGTTCGGACGTAAACGCAGTGGCACGCCACAGGCTGAGCAGCCCACAGTCAAAGGCGATCGTAAGTCACATTCTACGGATTTGGCTGTCAATCTCACGCGGTTATACGATAGGTTCTGTCGGAGAAGGTGAAGAGGATGAGGATATGATGCTCAGGGAGCGAGCTGTGCTTTATTACGTCACGAAGGAGGGCTCGTACCAGAAACGTGGGGTTGGCTGGGTGAAGCTCAACATTGGGCGCACGGATAGAAAAGCTCGCTTGAGTAGGTCAATTTTAAGCCTTTATCTATCATCACTAACAGCTCGTTTTTTAACCAGTCATGCGTACTGATGGAACTCTGAAGGTCATATTGAATGTCCGGTTATATCGTGACATGTCTTTCGTAACGGACAACTCAGGACAAGGCCTCAAGTTTGGATACTTTGACGGCTCGGAATACATATTTTATGGCTTGAAGGTTCGTTCATGGCATTTGGAGGAGGAATGAGGCTGATGAGCTCTCATCTTCAGTTCGGAAATGCAGAGTCTGGCCTACGTTTCCATGATGGTATAGATGAAGTCCTACCAGAGCAACCTCCCAGAACGGTGTCAACGACCAAACCGACAGAGGAGGAGAAGATTGCCGCTTCCGAAGCCAGAGGGGCCTCTGAGCTCAAGATTTCCAAGCCCATCGATACGTCTAAAGCTACTGTCACAAAGCCGTTCCAGGAGGGCAATTCGGATTCCGACGACGACTATGAAGTCGATGAGAAGGACGCCGAAGATGACGCCGAAGATGATGTGCCTTTCACCGAAGCCCCCAAGCCGACAGCGGACGACAGCGGCGAGAGCAGTCCCCTCGAAGACAGCGGTTCGGATGATGCTGGTGATGACGAGGACAAGGTTGATGCTGAAGACGACAAAGCCAAGGCTAAAGGCAATGCCGTCGATGACGATAAGGACAAGGCAGATGCAGAGGCTGCCGACGATTCCTTCGAGAAGGACGGAGAGGATGCTGAGGAAGCTGAAGGACCAAAGGAAACGGGCCATGCACCGGAGCCTCCCAGGAGCCCCAAGCGGAAGCACGATGAGATCGAGGATCCGGAGGATCTACCGGACAAGGAGGCGGTTACCAAAGAGATGAAGCGCATGCGGGTCAACGAACACGACAAGTCTGACGAGGCAGAGCCCAAAGACGCCGGGAAGGATGTGCATGCCGAAGACGCGCAGCCTCGTGAAATGCAGCCCAAAGAGGTAGAAGAGATGAAGACGGCCGCCGAGACCGACAAGGAGGCAGTAGATACCATCCACACGAAGGAGGATGCTACTGAGAAGGCAAGTGTCGAGGAGAAGGTGGCGGTCTGAGCACGGTCCAACCCGCATCATGATTCCCCCTTGTCTTCGAACATATCTCCTCATGGCATGTATATCTTGTATCCTGTAGCATTGTACCCCTATCACCATATGCCCAGCTCCAGACCAACTGGTCTAGATATTCACATCTCCAACCGGTGGAGCGCAGTCACCAAGAATCAGAGGCCCCTCCACTTGCTTTTTCACACAAGTCTACAACCTCGTTCCTGGTTATGACATAGATAATCTGGGCCCCGACGTCATAGATCTGCGCAGCACACGTATCTTGACGTCCTCTTAGGGCAACCGGTGCTTCTTTATCAGGCAACTGGTGCATAAACGTCTTCCGGACCATGCGTCGGAGGGTTCGGAGATAGTTCGATGATGGAATTCCAGGCTCGGGCGGCGGCGTCGAGTGGTACGGCTCATCTCCTCGCGGTACCAGATGTCTATGGGAAGAATGGACGGGGCCAGTACACGTTTGCTGGTGCCTGGTGGGCAAGTGACGGCGTTTAGAGTTCTCCATGGTTACAAAGGAGAAAGTGAGGGAAATGATGGTTGTGTAGCATTTGTAGTGCACAATGACGAGCAAAGCGAGCAAAGGACATATACCGGGACAAAAGATAACTTAAGTGCATTGATGAGCCGATGGAGATTGATGTCTTGGCAATTGATTTTGCAATAATCTGAAGCAACATGTTACCGGCGATCCACAATGATACGATGGACGAAACCACGGGGGCCACGCCTGTTCCCGTGGTTCTATGGAAGCGAGGCGCACGTCACACAGCACACCGCGATCCAGGACGCGCCACGGCGCCTTGTGCTTGGCACCCAAAAATAGGTGAACGTTTGCGAGCAGAATAAGTAGCAGTGCGACAAGCTTCTCGGTTTCCGACCGCTGATTGTCCTGAGTTTGATCAGTACTTCCGGTGGTGAAGGATTTGCAGCGGATGGGTCTCGCATGATTATGCAAACACGACGTATCATAGCAGGTGAATAGGAAGGAGCAATGCTAAGAGACCGGCGACAAGTCGAGAAGGGCAATCGAGCAGAGATATATGAGGATCAGCGAATAGCTTTATTAGGCATCCTCGGTTCCGGTTTGGAAAGCTTCAGCCGGTGGCGCTCTGCGCCGGAGGGTAGGATGTTCGCCAGCGGAAGATATGATAAGCTCCTCGCTTTGTGGACCAATCAATCCCGGCTCTGCGGTGTCGGGACTGTCCTTCCCGACTGTTGTCCGGTGCGGGCCCAGCTCGGAGCCCAGTATCGGGGCTGCCTGTTGAGGGTCCGTTAGCTCCTCCGTCTTCTCTGCATCACCGTCCGTGCCGATGTGATCGTCCTTCTCTCGCGCCTTCTCCGGTAGTCTCGCCTTGCGCTCGTCGCGAGCCCTGTCGCGAGATCTGCGCTTCTCCGCCCGATCTTGCCAAATCACGAAGAGGATGCCTTCCGATGCCGCTACGACCAGGCCAGCGAACAGGGCGATGAGCGCACGCTAGTGTCGGAAATACAGGAAATGGCAATCGCATGGTTATCTGAGCACTGCCAGCCCCTGTGATGCGAGAGATTCGACTCACCCATTCGTCGCGGTAGCCAGCAGAACCGGCGGCGTACCAGGCCGCAAAGCCAACACCGCCGATGGAGAACAGACCATTCACGACAGCGGACAGTGCTCGGCGATCTTCCGCCCACTGCCTTGCTGCATGCTTCCTTGCTGTGTCGGTATCGCGCGGTGGGTCCGCCGTGGCGGTCGTGATCGTTTTTACGCCCGCGAGGAGGGCGATCATCTCATATTCTCGCGGGTCGAGCGCGTGAGCCTCGAGCGCCTGGCGGCAGCAAGGCGACCGCACATGCTTCGAGATTTGCGATAGCAGGTTGTAGGGAATTGTCGGCTTGACCGGTGCGGGCAGGGAGGGCGGCGCAGGATCCGCCCCTGGTGGTGTGACATAGGGACGCAGCTGTGCGGCCAAGTCGTCCGTGAGCACCGGCGGCGGGGGCAGCTCGAGCAGCGCCAGCAGGGTCTCGCGGAGGTGCTCAGGCAGAGAGACCAACGCAGCCATTAGACAATGGTTAATTGCCCAAGTAGGAAATCGCAGTCGAGATGCCAATCGCGGGGCGTGACGTTAAATCCGACTGTATGCAACGCGTTGAGGACAACGCGACTCCGCTCGGCGCCCGGTGTGGTGGTGAGAAACTGGTGGAGTGCAATTTTGGCTCCCAGAAGGCGATGACGCACTACGCGAGCCACGGTGGTTATCCGCTCGCCCTCCTTTGTCTCGGTCAACCACCAATTTAATAGAGGCTTGTGTCGGCAATCGAGCTCGGACGAATCCATAGCCGCGCACGCGGATTTCGGTCTCCAGTTTATTAGGGCCTAACTAACTACTGTAGGGATGGTTGAAGTAATAATAGAATAATGGTATGGTCGTACGGAGGTAACAATAGACGATATGCGAATAGAATGGCAGAAGAGTGCGTGCCTCGTTGAATCGCCGGCGTGTAGGAAGCTGATGGCGGAGACTCCATGCAATCGAGACGTCATGACATGTCAAAAATGCGGTAATGGCGCGTGTGGCATTAAGCCTAAGGCTCAAATTTGAAATGATTATGGTCTGGGAGTGGGTCTAGTCGGTGGCAGTACAACTAAGTGGGACGAGTTGCATGCGGTGTCCGGGGGTCATCCCGGATACTTGAGTGAAGAGTTCTTCCCCCCTTTTCTTGGTCGCGGTGTGTTCTCCACGCAGATCGTACGCTACCCCTTCCTCCAACTTCCACATCTACCGCCAACAGTTCATATACGGTTGCAGACGCTTAGCTGTGCCCGCCCGCCCGCTCGCCCTCCTCTCGCCTCTCTATCGGTTTTTCTCTCGTTCCCCCTAAATACCACGGGCCCGCACACCATCCGCAATCCGGGTTCACCCACAGGCACGTTCAGCCAATCAATCCGCTCCCGCAGGAGAACGTTGAAGTCGCGGCGAGCCCAAACGAGAATCATCAGGATTCGGGCGAGCACGCCAAAACGGAGGTTTTTTTTTATAGTTTGGCGCGTTTGTATAGGGAGTAGCGGAGGTATATTTGATTCCGTTTTGCTTCCGAGTGCCGCCGGGTGCCGCCATTGCCGCCGTTGCCGCC
>KV424039.1:0-99945 GCA_001632435.1 Calocera cornea HHB12733
GAAGGGGACGGAGAATGACGGAAAATTACCATAGGCAGGAGCCCGAGCCTCGGCGAGGCTCGGGTGTATAGGTGTGGCCCCAGTGGGGCCCGGGAATGCGGCTCCGGCATGTTGAGAGGGCGTCAGGGATTGCCTGGGTGCACAGCCCCTTGGGGGCTCCGGGGATGCGGCTCCGGCATGTTGAGAGGGCGTCAGGGTTTAGCCCTCGGCATGCAGCCCCAGTGGGGCCCAATAGTTGATGTTCAGGAAATATTAGGAGTGTCGTATATGAAAGTTGTAGGAGTGGTGTGAATGGAATTCTGGGTAAGCAGGGCTTACAGAGGGACTCGGTCAGACATCCACTCCAAGAAATGCGCAAGAGCAGTGAAATCATGTTCCGTTCAAGATCTGTCCTCCAGCAGCAGATTGTCACAAGATCCAGCTGGCAGATGAGGATACGAAGCGCGCCTCTCCGACAACGGTAGCAACACCCTTGCGGTTGGTGAAGTCGAAAGCGGCAGCAGCGAGCTCCCCTCTGCCAATCAAAGACAATGTGGATACAACTCTCTATGTACCATCTACACCTATGAAGCGTTTTTTGCGGAGAGCTAGGCGTGCTGCTGAGAAGTTCATGTCTGCTGTTCAAGCATCCTGGGCAGGGAAAAAGGCCAAGAAATTGTTCCTGGTTTATTGGAATGTTGCTATGGGACGAGGAAGCTTTCCTGTCACAGATATGTACTCTGCTCTTTGTAAGTCAGTGGATTCTTCATCTTTTGGTTCTGCTCACTCCATCACAGTGAGCATTCTGGGATACATCTATAATGACAACTCCTTGATGTCAATCGTGGACCTCTTTGTCATAGCCGGATGTTGCATGCATGACCTCTCCGCCGTTGCAGACTCACTCGGGCCACCTCATCCTTGCATGATCTCTTTGATTCTATCAACTACAAGCGAAATACAACTTCCTGTCAACATCTGCTCAATTGAGGCTGGAGAAGGATGGACAATCTTGAGCGGTCTGTGGACCAATAAGACCAGGTCGTACAGATCCACTAGCTCCCACTCCTCTCTCCATGCTGCAGGGCTGGGGAACTGGTTGAAGTGAGCGACCTGAAATGATTTGGGACCCTGTTCCGAAGCGGCACGAATCATTTGCGGGAGCAGAACCAATTGGTTTATGGCATTCCCATTCTCGTATTTGGACGTGCGCCGAGGAAGACTTCCGTTGGGAAGTACTGTAGTCTGTTCTGTGTGGGGGCGAGTGCGTCGGGTTTGATACCACCCTTGGGAAACGCTGCATAGGTTTGTTCTTCTGGACGTTTCGGTTGTAGACCAACTTAAACGACGGTGGACCGAGCTTCAGGATTTCGACCATGCACACTTGCCCCTAGTAAGAACAGCCTTGAAAGACATCGGGTCTGAGCCACAATACTTTTTTTCACCCGGCACCGGCATAAGTGCCGGAGAAACACAACCAGCGGAGCAAGGGCATTTATTTGACAAAATGGAAGGACAAATTGCGACACAAACGCCTTCCACAGCTCGGGTGTCCTCACCCCAGAACCCTGCACCGAGAGTGGTCAGCTTGGACTCGGTCTCCACTTCCAAAGGGCTTCCTCTCACCGACTGGGTTCATATCAGTCACAGAAGGAAGGCGGGTGGCCCACGCAGTACGGCACACATTCGCCGTCTTCCCAGATGCAGTGAGCTGGGAGCGGTGTGGCCGCTGCCGAGCCGAACATGGCCGCTGTGGCCGCAACGGCCAGAGCGAGGAAGAGGGTGTTGAGCTGCATGATTTGGGCGTCGATTCTGGCAACATTTAGCACCAAGCAAACTTGGTCGAGGGGACTCACGAGGAGCGGGATCGGGATGGAAGAGTCTTAGCCACTTGGTACCGGTGTAAAATATCGGTTTTATACCCCGCAGTGGGCTGCGGTCCACCGGTCCTCCGTTGGAGACCGGCGAAATAGTACCGCCGACCCACAGGCGATACAATGATGTTAGCCTGGCAGCGCATCAGACCATCTCTCTCACCGGCGTGGCCATCTTTGGGTCGGCGAGGACCTGGGTGGAGAAGAGGGATGACTGGTCATCTCAGTGCCCGCTAGCAGCCTAGCCACGACGCACGTTCGGCCATTGTTCGGTCCCTATTGGGACACCGCGCTAACGAGATAGGAGAGGTCCCCGGTTGAGTGCGGACTCGTGTCCGCGATATCGGAGATGAGTGCTTGCTTTGACAGTGGCAAGAGGGTGTGCGTGCCCCCCCCCCCCCCTCTCTCTCTCAGACTCTTCTGGATAAGCGGCCGATGGATGGATCATGGAAACCGTCATCAGACCCTTTGTTGATGCCAAGGCCGCGCTCGGGCATCGGCTCTAAGCGAGCGGAGCCGAGGTAAGCGAGGTGATGATGGGCGGTTGTCGTGAGGAGGGCAGGGAACAAGAATCGCTTGTTCAGCAGGGACGGAGCTAGGTTGGAGGCCGCCTGCAACTGTGCAGAACCGGTGACTGGTAGGATAAGGGTGCCCGACAGCAGACGCACTGTGTGGGAAGTCATACCGGGGCACGCGTTCTACACTGTCAACCCTTACTTTTCAGTTTCTTTGCACATGCTGTCCTGCTAGGGAGTTGAAGCAGCGTCGCCACACACCCGATGACTCACCACCCACTCAACCTAGTTGCCCTGCCTGTGCATTTTCACGGGCGTGGTGGCTGTGTTTTCCCCCTCCGGCTTTAGCCGCGGAGCCGAGGCCCGATCGCTGAGGCCGCTGCCGCTGTCTCGTCTCACCAACGGCCGTGCAGATCGACCAAAACGCGTCAGCGACACCGGGGCGCTCCAGCTGCCGAAAGCTAGTCATGGCCCAGGCTCATATCATGGAGGACGAGCGAACAACGCGCTTGCCCCTTGCTCGTTGCGTATGCTTGGCCTGCTTGCGAGGAGAGGCATCGCACGTACTACACCCCGCCTCGCCGTCGCCGCCACGTCCAGAAGATCAGCCAGCGCGCTAGCGTTAAACACGACGATGCCGAAACGCAAGTCCGCCACCGCGACCGACACCTCTCAACCAGCTCCTGCAGAAGAGCAGTCCACCCCCGTCAAGCGGCCCCGCCGGACCAAAGCACACGGTGGGATCGAGCACCTTTCAGCGAGGGAGGTGGACGACATCGCCAAGTTCTCCGTGAAGCTGGTTACAGGCACGGTTGTCGCTGAGGCGATCAAGGTGGAGGAGGTCTCTACCCCTGCGAAGAAGCGCAGGTCGAATAGGAAGAAGACGGATCCTGTGGCCGAGGCGACTCAGCAGGAGAGCACGCCGGCTTCGGCCAAAAGGAAGCGCACCCCCAAAGCCAAAGCAGCCGTTCCCGCCGAACCAGACACGCCCGGCACCGCAGTATCAATACCTCGCCGTTCCTCCCGCGCGCGCAAGGTCCTCCCCTCGGATGCGTACGCCGACTGCCAAGAGTCTGCCCCCGAGGACACCCCCACAAAGCGCCGCCGCCGTCGGAAGGCCGACGAGCCCGTAACATACGTAATCCCCCCCGTCGAGCGCCTCCAGACTACATTCCACGGCCGCCTCGGCTACGCATGCCTCAACACCGTCCTGCGCCAGCTGCCTGAGCCGGTGTTCTGCAGCCGGACTTGCAGGCTTGATACGCTGAGGCGGGAGGGGGTGGAGTTTGCCAAGGAGCTGGGGCTGAGGAACGTCGAAGATTTGGGGAAGATGATCGAGTGGAATGAGGCGAACAAGTGCGTGCGCTTTCATGTGTCTTGGAGAATTGCGGCGCCAACGGGCAGGCGCATATAGCAGGATACAGAACTGATGGGAAGAGCAGGATCAAATTCATGCGCGTCTCGAGCGACATGTTCCCCTTCGCCTCCCACGGCGAGCACGGCTACTCCCTAGAGTACGCCGACTCGGCCCTGCGCGCCGCCGGTGCCCTCGCCAAGAAGTACGGCCACCGCCTAACCATGCACCCCGGGCAGTTCACGCAGCTCGGTTCTCCCAAGCCGGGCGTGGTGGCCGCCTCCGTGCGCGAGCTGGAGCACCAGTGTGATATTCTGGACCGGCTCGGCGTGGGTAGGGACGGGGTGATGATCATCCACATGGGCGGGGTGTACGGCGACAAGCCCGGCACGATCGCGCGGTTCAAGCAGAACTGGCGGGGGCTGAGCGAGAAAGTGAGGGACAGGCTGGTGCTGGAGAACGACGAGCTGTGTTATAATGTTGAGGAGCTGCTGCCGGTCAGTGAGGAGCTCGGGGTGCCCATCGTCCTGGATTGGCACCATGATTGGATTTATGTGCGTCCCCCCCCCCCCCCCACGCCGTCTCAACCCAGGCACAAAACACCGCTAACCGCCACCCAAGCCCTCCTCCCAGTCCCCAGCAGAGCTCATGCCCCGCATCCTGTCCGTCTGGCAGCAGAAGGGTATAAAGCCCAAGCAGCACCTGTCCGAGCCCAGGCCCGGCGCCGTCTCGGTCGTCGAGAAGCGGGCGCATGCAGATCGGTGTGAGCGGCTGCCGGAGGGGATGCCGGGGGACATGGACTTGATGATCGAGGTGGGTCGTCCTTCCCATTGTCATGCCCTCGCCTCCCCGCGCGCTTGTGTGGCGTTGGGCCAGGGAGGGTGTGAGCATCTATCTGATCAGAAGCGCAGGCGAAGGATAAGGAGCAAGCAGTGTTTCACCTGTGGAGGATCTATGGGCTCGAGGAGCCGTTGCATGAGAACCTCAGGCCGCCTAAGGAGGTTCAGGAGTTGGCGACGAATGGGCGGAAGGCTAGGAAGGTCAAGAAGTGCGTGCCCATCCAACAGCCATTATAGTTACGAAGTATGCTGACGGGGCGTGGGTAGGAAGAAGATGGGCAGTGATGAGGAGCATGAGGAGGTCGTCCTTACTGAGCCGGACAAGGAAGGCGATGAGCGGGTGCTGGTGGATGCCATACCTGGGGAGGAAGGGGCGGAGAGCGAACTGACTGATATGGAGGAGGAGGGATGAGACAGCCACCCGCACACAAAACATATTAGCCAGCACACTGCAGACGGCCGTGACTATAACGCAACAAGCCCTCGAGGCTCTCGTACCACCTCCCAATACTGAGGCGTATCGATAGTCTGTAACAACACTTCACTCTTGCATTTTCTTCGTGCCATCGAGCGCTCCTTCGATATCGCCTCACCGCCCTCCCCCACTCTTCACGGCCCCACTCCAAAGGTGGTGGCACGTGACGACGACCCATGCCAACGGTCTCCAGCGACGCGCGCCGTCTCTTGGGCCAAGCTCTTCTTCCCACAGCCCACAGCGACCGCCGTGACGCTCCTCGCGGGCCATCAGCCTATCTCTCCTCCAACTGCAATGGACTGTATGTAATCACAGAAGCCTAAGCGGTTAGTATGCCAATCGTGTGAGCGCTTGGCGTCACCGAGTACGGTAGTCAGGCAGTCAGGGACCGAGCGGTTATGGTATCATCCCTCCTTCCTCGCGTTGGAGTGTTCACGCACGCCTCTGGGCGTCCCCCTCTCCCCACTCTCTCTCCCGTTCTCTCTTTCTCCCTCTATCTACTTCGTAAGGTGCTGGTCACTTGCGCTGGACGCCGAGCTGGACGACTAGGATACCCCCTGCACCGGAACTCATACCACACTCCTCCTTCCGGTCCTCCTGTATCCCTGCCCCACACCCCTGCCCGGCTAACGTCACGGAGAGAAGGCAACCTCAACAGCATGTCTCCCCACCACCCAAAGAAGCTCTCCGCCCTCGGCCACCTGCAGCAGATGTTCCCCCCCTCCCCGACCTTCTGCCCCGCGCGGGACATGCCCCCCCTCCCCGGCATCCACTGCATCGTCACCGGCGGCACGTCGGGCATCGGCCTGTCCACCGCACGCGCATTACTGGCCGCAGGCGCACATGTGTGCCTCATGGCCCGCTCGAGCTGGAAGGGCGAGCGGCTCGCTAGGGAGCTGGAGAAGGAGGGCTTCGGGGGAAGGGTCGAGTTCGTCCCCCTGGATCTGGGGGACCTGCGCTCGGTGCGCTCCGCTGCAGAAGCGTACATGGTGGCACACGACCGCTTGCACCTCCTGATCAACAACGCCGCTGTGCTCCTCCCCGGCGTGCACGGCGCCCAGGCCGTCTCGGCACAGGGGTACGACGCCCAGTTCGCGACGAACGCACTGGGGCATTGGCATCTGACCATGCTATTGATGCCCCTGTTGAGGGAGACGCTCTGCCTGCTGCCGATCTCTCCCAGCCCGGCGAGCAGCACGGACAGCCTGCCGAGCCTGACACGCACCGTCGACAGCGCCTCCCCCTCCGACTCACTCGCCTCCCCTTCCGAGGCGTGGTCGCCCCCCCAGGCTGAACAATCCCCCGCGCAGCAGGAGCTGACAGCAGCGGCGAGGATCGGCGTGCGCGTCCTCACCCTCTCGAGCAACGTGCACCAGTTTGCACCCAAGGGAGGCGTGGTGTGGTGGGCTATCCAGCCGTCTGTACCCGGGGAGGCTAGGGAGCTCGTGCGCCGGAGGATCGGCGGCATGGGCTTGTATGCGATGAGCAAGATGGTGCGCCCTTCTTACTTCTTCTCTACTCTGGGAGTGTGCTGACGGGTGTTGGGGCAGGCGAACGTGCTGATGTCTCAGTATCTTGCGCGTACCCTGGGGTACACGGGCATCATATTCGCGACCGTCCACCCGGGAGGGATAAAGAGCTCGCTATTCCGCTCCGCTCCAAAGTGGCAGAACACGCTCACGGTGCGCCACCTTTTTCCTCCTCGCATTATATGCGGCACTATGCTGACATCGGGCCAAGAACTGGATCCTCTACCCACCCGAGTACGGCGCCCTGACAGCGCTCTGGGCAGCGACGTGCGAGGGCGGAAGGGAGCTGAACGGAAAGGTACGCCTTTTGGCTATGATGCTGTGGCGTCGGGGCTCATATATGCACGCAGTATTGTATCCCCTGGGCGAGGGTGGGCGCGGCGAGGGGCGACGCGGAGGACGTGGGGCTGCAGGAGAAGCTCGTGGCGCTCATGGAGGAGATGCGGGCTGGTTTCTAGCAGCTGTATGCGTATGCGCGCTTGCAAGGGCGTTGTAACATTAACCATCAACATGGGTTTGTGGAACTGCGTTTGTCAAGTCGGGTTCGGTGGCCAACTACAGTAGTTGGTTCACAAAGCCAACCAAGAGCTTGAAACAGCTGACGCGAACCGGAACCGAACGGGCAACCAGTCAGCTCTGACATCGGTGAACCATTCGGTTGGCCACCTCGGTGTGCAGACCGAATCCGATTGCGTGAAGGAGTGCAACCAAACTGGGACCGAACCCGGAAACCGAGCAACCTCTGAGATCGGTGAACCAGTTTGGAACCGATTCCAACCCGCTTTCAAACCGACTTCAAATGGAATTCAAGGAGTGGCCTACACATATTCCGCTCATCGCATCCGGTCGGAAACTGATATTCCAAACGATTACAGTCTCTCCGCAATGAAAAGAGAAACTCAGTCTATGTCTATCAGTTGATTGTTGATTGATGTTTCAAAGCCATGAACTTGTAAGGTAGCTGCTGGGAAACTGCAAAGCGGAGTGTGAGCCGCGTCCGAGCGTGGATTGTCTTAGAAATTTGTGCTTCAGAAGTTACTATCTGATAGGAAATGTATTAGCTATTGTATTATCTCCGGCTAGCACATTCGGTCAGCGTCAGATATTCTGAAAGCCCGAAAACTGCTTCCGTTACGTGTACTTGTAACTTCAGAGTTTATGACGAATTGTTACGTCCCGGCTAGCGCAATCGGTCAGAGCGTCAGACTTTTATGCATACGTGTGGAATCTGAAGGCTACGAGTTCGACTCTCGTGTCGGGAGACAAAAGCTATATTTTGGCGCATGTGTGTTTGACCCACGGTCCTCCTATCCGCACCATGTTGTAGTGGGCGACTGCAAGTTCTCTCCGGCAGCCTCTCACATCAAATTACATGCTCCTCCTTCTCGATAATGTAAGACCGCGTCCTGGCGGGGCTCGCAGAAACGCTCCGTGTGTTATACCACCGCTAAAATATTCGCCATATACACTGCTGTAGTGGGGACGGAACCAAATGCTGTTTGTACTATACGGAGGAAATTTTCACCAAGTCCACTGCCGTAGTTACATCCCCAAAGGATCAAATGCCATCTGCTGCCAGCAGTCCGTATGCACCTATCTGTTCTATTCGACACGCCCTTCGGCCCACAGATGGGCCTATCCCACGGTTGCAGCAGAGCAACTTATGCTCAGACATCACATTCTTCGGTCGGGTCAGAAGGGCACTTCGGCCCGCAGTCCTCCCCGGTGCAGATGCGTCGCTCGCCCAGATCGGTGACGAGAACGGGGGACGTCAGGGACGCGCTGAGCAGAGTGAGTGTCAGGACGAGAGGAGGGCGTTAAGCTGCATTAGATCTTGGGCTGCTGTGGACTTCAAGGTTGGTTGTTCCCAGAAGTTGGATTGAATTGGGGTGCAGTGCAGCTCACAGGTTCGATGTGTAATAGCTGTACGTTGGTGAGGAGCAGTGGGGAGACTACAAGCCAGGCTACCATTCCTTTTTATATTCGAAGCCTTATCATGTACTAATACACAGCCGAATACTACCTCACAGCCAATCCTTAGCTTTTCATATGGAAGCGTCGTACGCAGCTGCCATCTAGTGCCTTGGACCCGCGGAGACGGTCTTTGTTCTAGCGCTGATAGGAACTGTTAGCGTTGATGAAAGAGCACACGGCATGCGGCATGCTTTTCGAGGTATGATCACAGTTTCGTCTGATGCTGGCAACCTGCACACAGTTCGCCTCATGGGAAAAGGTTGAACAGCTCATGTTTATCCGTGTGCGAATCCCGTAGATAGAGACTTACAGTATCAAACAGCATAAGTTGCTTTCCATAGATGTAGGACGGTACAGCACAACTCTGACAGTTCAATTTCTACCCAGTACGTCTCCTTAATCCTTATCTCCCCGCTCTCTGCCTGTGTTGGAAGAACTCTCCACAACGTTTGACTCCTAAACACATCCAGAAGCAGGACATGTATAGCAAACGCGGCCCGCCACGCACTCAGTATCCGGCTCTTCTTCCGAGAGGGGCATGGGTGTAGGCGCAGGAGCAGGGGCTGCCATGGCCGTAGCGAAAAGCGCCGCAACAAGGGCGAGGACGAGCGACTTAGTGTACATGGCTTGAGAGCTTCCTGTTTATACCATAGGTTATCTCAGATGGTAGATCTCTTGGGTGGGAACGTATAGGGAGGTCAACGATACGGATACGCTCTGAGCTACCTGGGATGAATGTGGAGATCAGAGCAAGAGTGGTGACCGTAGGATAGCAAGCCGCGCACCAGATCAGGGTGGCGGACCGTAGCTACTCGTAGACAAGATCCGCGCGTCGGATCCCTGCTCAATCCAATCGCTTGTTCATCTCAGGTTATGAGCCCTGATCGTTGCTGAACTACATCCAAAGTCACCGTGAGCGATCCAACGATAGATCATGTCGAACGAATCCGACACAGTCACCACCGTGAAGTACACGGTCAAGCCTCTCACAAGAGAGAACTGGATCTCGTGGAAGTTCCAGATCCAGTCCGTGCTTGAAGAACAAGACCTCTGGGAATATGTCACCGGAGAGATCCTGAAGCCGGACCAGCCAGCTCAGAATGCAAGCGCAAGTGAGAAGCAGACAGCCGAGAAGGCCATTCTGGCCTGGAAGAAATCAGATCGAAAGGCGAAGAACCAGATCACGAACAACCTTGACGATGAGATCCTCCTAAACGTGATCCAATACGAGACATCGAAGGAGATCTGGGACGGTCTCAGCACGTACATGCAAGACCAAGGTCAATTCGGATATGCAGTCCTCCGTCGCAAGATCATGACCACGCACTATGACGACTCGACCGATATGAAGGACCATATCAGCACACTCCGCAAGCTCCGGATCCAGCTGCAGCAGACCGGAAATGAGATCCAGGATGTCGACTTTGCTTGGATCCTGATCACGTCGCTCCCACCCGATACCTGGCGTGACTTTGTGAGCCGGTACAACTCAGTCAAGAACCCCAAATCCGAGGATGTCATATCAGCTATGATCGGCGAGTACACGCTCCGCAAGGAGGCATCTGGAGAGGGGGAGCAGGCAAGCGCACTCTACTCAAGGGAGAGAGGCAAAGGATCCAGGGGTCGGGGCGGAGGTCGTGGTCGAGGCACCGGACGAGGTCAGGAGAAGGACCGATCCAAAGATGAGTGCTACAACTGCGGGAAGGCCGGACACCATGCAAAGGAATGCTATTCCCGCGGAGGAGGCCGAGCTGGCGAGACCCCACCATGGCGTCAGAAGAACTCAGATCGAGCGCAGTTCGCGAAGGAGAAGACCAAGAAGACCGATGGATCTGATACCGTGCTCCTATCATTTGAACGCGCTCAAGACCGGGCGATGCTTGTGAACTCGGGCCAGCTCACCAGATCTGATTGGCTTGCAGACACCGGAGCATCAGCTCATATTGCATCAGACCGTGATCTGTTTGAAGACTATGTGACGACCAGCACATCACTCTTGGGTCTGGGCGACAAGTCCAGCACCGTCCTAGGTCGAGGAACGATCCGTCTCACATTCATGAATGACGGATCTGAGCACAATGTGATCCTGAAGGATGTGCTCCATGCCCCAGATGCAGGCATCAATCTATTGTCGATCCCCCGATGTGATCTCGCTGGAATGCATACAGAGATAGGGGGAGGACGGCTCATCATGAAGAAGAAGACCGGGCAGATTGTCGGATCTGGCAAGCTCATGAGCTGTAACCTGTACAAGCTCTCGATCAAGAGCTCCGACAAGACCAATCGGGTCTATGTGGCTGCATCCGATCACATCATGGCCTGGCACGAACGTCTTGGACACCTGAACATTGGGTACATCCGACAACTGATCAGCAAGAGCATGGTCACGGGCCTGAAGGTCAATCTGAAGACCAATGAATGTGTCTGCGAGGGATGCGCGATGGGCAAGCATCACAAGGCCCCGCTCCCGAACCATGAAGGCCCGCGGACGCGTGTCAGCAAACGGCTGCACAAGATCCACCTGGATCTGATGGGGCCGTTCCCCCCATCCATCGGATCATGCGAATATGTCCTATCAATTGTTGATGATGCGACCAGTTACATGTGGATCTACGTCATGAAAAAGAAGAGCGAAACACTCACAATGTTCAAGCAGTTCAAGAACACAGTTGAGCTTGAGACCGGAGATCAGATCCGGGTCATACAAGCTGATAATGGTGGCGAGTTCATAAACAAGAACTTCGAATCTTTCCTGGCCGAGACTGGGATCAAGCTGATCACGTCTGCTCCGCACACCCCAGCACAGAACGGGACAGTTGAACGGAGCCAGCGGACCGTGGTCGAGCACATGAGGTGCATGCTTGAGGAGAAGAAACTTGCAAAGGGGCTCTGGGCGGAGATCCTGTCAACATCCGTCTATCTGAAGAACAGAAGCCCGGCTTACGGTCTGGAGATCACACCATATGAGGCCTATCATGGCCAAAAGCCAGATCTCTCACACCTACGCCAGATCGGATGTCAGTGCTATGTCTTGATCATGGATGACAGCCGAAAGAAACTCGATCCGAAGTCGCAGAAGTGCATCCTGGTTGGATACGAGCAGAACATGAAGGGCGTGTACCGGTGCTGGGATCCATACACCAAGACAATCCGCAGATCACGCAGCGTGATCTTCAATGAAGCATTTACTCAGCGCGTACAGCCAGATCCGCTCATAGAGGTCACCTCCGTCGAGGGGGAGCGGCAACCTCAGAGCGACGGAGATGACAAGATTGATCGGACCGAAGACGATGAAGTCGAAAGCCTGCTGAATGGACCTCCTGAGCCAGAACAGACCGGACCAAGAGTCCGCCCAAGGATCGATTATGGACCTGCAACCAGAGTCAGTGCCCGGATCAAGGAACATCGCGAATGGCAGCTTACTGAAGGCGATCCAGCAGATCTGGAGCGAGCCAAGATTGCAGTCGAATATGCATTCCTATCCATGGATATGGACCGAGACCATGAGGAACCACGATCCTACACAGAGGCGATCCAATCCGAGCAAGCAGAACAGTGGCATGAGGCTGCACAGAAAGAGATTGACCAGCTCGAGCAGCGTGGAACTTGGGAACTGGTCAAGCGGCCCAGCAATGCAAAGATCATTGGATCTAAATGGGTATTCAAGATCAAGCGCGACAAGAACGGAAAGATCGTACGTTACAAGGGCCGGCTCGTTGCCCAAGGATTCAGCCAAGTTCACGGTGTGAACTATTTCGACACATTTGCACCAACCGTCAAACCAACCACAATCCGGATCCTCCTGGCCCATGCAGCAGTTCATGACTGGGAGATCCACCAGATCGACGTGGTCGGAGCATATCTGCATGGCGAGCTCAAGGAAGAGCTGTACATGCGCCAGCCCGAAGGATTTGTTAAGCCAGGATCCGAGAACAAGGTCTGCAAATTGATCAAAGGTCTGTATGGACTGAAGCAGGCCGGACATTACTGGTACAAGAAGCTCGCCGGAGCTCTTCAAGAACTCGGATTCAAGATCCTCGAGACCGATCGAGCATGCTTCATCCGCAAGGATCCGTTCTGCATAATCACAATGCATGTGGATGATGGATGGATCTTCACGAAGACCGGACCTGAAGACATCATCAAGATCAAGAACCAGATCAAGAGCATGTTCCAGCTCACGGATGAGGGCGAGCTCCATTACTCGCTAGGTCTGGAGATTAAGCGTGACCGGCGAGCCCGCCAGATCACAATCTCACAGACCGGACACATCAAGCATGTCCTTGAACGATTTGGTCTGGCCAACGCAAATGCAACGCGAACCCCGCTAGACCCAAGTAACCCAATCTCAGGACAGGACTGTCCGGACCTAGAGATCATGTCAGATCATGAACGATGTGAACAAGAAGATCGCAAGGCGCACTATCAAGCCATGATTGGCAGTCTGATGTACATCGCGGTCATGACCAGACCGGACATTGCCTATGCGGTCCAACACCTGAGCCAATACCTGATCAACCCCGGTCTGGCCCATATCACAGCAGCAAAGCGAGTTTTCCGCTATCTGAAGGGAACGATCAGCTACAAGATCACGTATGGGCAGATCCAAGAGCTTGTACCAATGCTCTACTCCGATGCAGACTGGGGGAGCAACACAGATGACCGACGATCCATATCTGGATATGTGACCATGATCGGAGGCGGAGCGGTCTCCTGGTCCTCAAAGAAACAGCCGACTGTGGCTCTAAGCAGTGCGGAGGCCGAGTACATGGCTGCGGCCCATGCAGCAAAGGAAGCTCTCTGGATCCGGAACTTCATGGCTGAGATCACTGACCAGGAGCAAGACCGGGCCATCCAGATCCTAGTAGACAATCAGGCAGCGCTCAGTATGACCAAAGACAGTGCTCACCCAGCACGAACCAAGCACATTGATATCCGACACCATTTCCTCCGCCAACACGTCTCTGATAACCAGATCTCATTCAGCTACTGTCCGACAGACCAGATGATTGCAGATATCATGACCAAGGCCCTCGGATCCATCAAGCACTTGCAGTTTGTTGAAGATCTTGGATTGGGCGCGTCTTGAGGGGGAGTGTGGAGATCAGAGCAAGAGTGGTGACCGTAGGATAGCAAGCCGCGCACCAGATCAGGGTGGCGGACCGTAGCTACTCGTAGACAAGATCCGCGCGTCGGATCCCTGCTCAATCCAATCGCTTGTTCATCTCAATGAACGGGCTGTGTTATATACTATCTCAGGCTAAAAGTCCATGTGTACTACTCCCCACTCACCAAAGGCACTGCGGCCGCGGATCTTAGCAGCGTGCCTGTGAGGCGGCGATGATACGCATATTGCTGTGTATCATGCTGGCATCCCTGGCACGCGTTACATGTCAGATGGGTGCATAAGTTACTTCCTCGAACTGGAGAAATACTGTAACTGGAGCACACGACGGACCGACAAACAGCTGCTAGACCCGTACCGAGCACTTTGAACCCTCTCAAACCCATGCAATGGTAGCACGGTCTTAGAACAGCCAGAACTACAATCAATCCGCGGACAAACCTATGCGGTGTAACAAAATCTAAGAAAATCGTTGGAAAGCCAACACGGGTACATTCGCCACGGGCAACAGCGTTCACGCTGATATATGCTAGCATTCCTTTATCATCTACAGTATGTGGTGCAGCCTTGACATGTCCAAACACTTGTGCCCATTGGGATACTTGAGGACGAGTCATGCTGCTACATCTCAGGCATGCTGTATTCGAAACAACGACTGTGGTCTACATACCGACTGTGGAA
Organism: Calocera cornea HHB12733; assembly: GCA_001632435.1. NCBI lineage: Eukaryota > Fungi > Basidiomycota > Dacrymycetes > Dacrymycetales > Dacrymycetaceae > Calocera > Calocera cornea. The sequence continues at coordinate 14,346 of KV424039.1, forward strand.
TGATATGTAGAACACCATACACCACTCCGCAACACCGCCCACAACTTGACGAGGAACTTTCATTCTTTAGAAGCTGGCAATTGCCCGGTTTAATCGTTCGGCAGGACAGCTCCCGAGTCAACTGTCGCATTCGTCACCAGGGCAGGTTGCGCACGTATAACCAGCAGGACAGTTTGTATCAGTCCCAGACTCAATGAGCAGAGCAGGAGCAGGCGTCGCCATGACGCTGGCTACAAGCAATCCGGCAAGGATTATGAGGCCGGAATGAAGGTTCATGGCTTGTGGAAATCCTGCTTTGCGGTCAGCTTGATGTTGGATGGTAAAAAGTATGATAACGCACTGAATGGTGAACGGGGGACTTGTGGACGGGTGGAACGCCTCTGTGATGCGTTAAATACCCCTGCAGTTCACAGGGTTTCCTGAGAGTTTCCCCTGGCTGATCAGTAGCGATGCCGCGGAGCTCGATGGGGTACATTTATTCGCATATGGACCCACGCGACGCTGGCAAGTACAGTCTCGAGGGCCGGCGTACGGGCAAAGCCGTGGGTTTGCTGCTCCATGCGAGCAATAGCGTACAGCCAGCAACATTCCGTCTTCTCGATCGAAAGACATCTGTAAATTGCTAAGTACACATTCAGGCTGTAAAACAATATGCGAAAGGCAGGGAATTATACGGAAAGACGCGGATACACCCGTCTGAACTGGCGCCTCAGCGCTCGCCCAGCACCAACTCCATCTCCTCTGTCGTTCGTCGCCGGCTGCTCTCGTCAACCGATGAGCTGAATACGTCCGCTCCCGAAGCGAGAGAGTCAATGAGCATCTCGAGACGAGATTTTGTCATCGAGGGCTCCTGAAAAGCATAAGTTCCAGGCACCCAAAGCACGACATTCGGCTGAAGTGCGCGCACCTTACGGATCTCGTCCAGATCGTCCGCAAAACCATCCGCGAGGCTTGCCATCCAATATTTTCGGAACCGTGCCTTGAGTTGCTCCTCCTTCTGCTCTCGATCATCCTGAGGAACGAATGGCGGTAGAGCGGGAGATGGCGGGGATGGAGAGCGGGACGTGAGCCGTTTTTGTGGTCGACGGGCCTCAGGTCCCGCCTCTGTGGGCAACGTCTCCGCCTCTACATTATCTGTAGCAGGTGCATCCATGTCCTCATCAGAAGAGTCCGAATCGTCCGAGTCGGTGTCGTCTGAAGATTCGACGGCTGGCAGTGCTGCTTGAACCGGCGGAGGAGCATCCTTTTTGGGAACAGGTATCCGGGCATCACTTGCCTCTGAGCCAGTGTCATCGTCAGAGGAAGACGACTCTGACACCTCTCTTCTCTTTCTCCGCCTTGTTCTGCGCTTTTTTGAGGCAGCCTCTGCTTTGGCCATCGATGTTTCTGCGTGCTGTACAAGAACAAACACGGCTTGAAGGTGGAATTTTGTTCAGGGCGGACGGAAGCAAATCAATATTTTAGGTCCGAATGGGCGCTTGAGGGGCGACGGCGCTTCTTTCCACTTCGGTCATCCGTGTCTTGCTAGCCGACGGCCACCCAGCTTTCTATGTCGATCTTTACCGCCGCGCTGTTTGGGAGGTTGTGCGCAGTTGTCAAGAGATTCCGTGCTCTGCGTAATTAGACTGGCTCTCAGACCGAGCAATCCTCCGCCTATGCCGGTGTTTCGTACGAATTCTGTCTGGAACGCGAATGGTCCTCTCAGCGCGCATGCCTCACCGACGAAAGGGTACCAAACTCCGGATTCCAGGCGCTGGTGTACAATTTATAGGCATTTCTCTACCTCTACGTGTTCCGCAAGTGTGGGTAACGGCCAGCTCAGGCCGCGCACGGACATCTCCGAGTCATCCCGAGCTTCCCCAACGCCAGTGGTCGCATCTTCCTTTCTACAGTCTCTCGCTGTAAGTCCAATGTACACAAGCCCCATATTACCGATGTTCTACTACCTTCATATCTGTGCCGCGCGGCTCGCCGCAGTCACCGAGTCTCGCCCGGAGGATCAGTCGGTCATCCCAGAATGGGTTCTGATGGGCGTTTACCGAGCCGCGACCATCATGCGCTGTGGCATTCTCGGCTATACGGCCATGATTTTACTGCGCGCGGCGGCATGCCGTGGCTGCGCGTCACGCTTTACAGTCTGGCTTATGTCGATGTCATCGTCCGGGGACAACGCCGACAGTGCTGCGCTCATAGCCTGCCCTTTCTTCCTGTGCTTCTGTACCTTACGGTGTCTGCGGAGTTGTCCGTTTCGAGCCTGCGGAGCGATAAGCTCTTTGCGGAGATTTGCATCCTGAAGCCTTCTACCGACGGTCAAGCTGGCTATAAAGAGGGAGTGCACAAACTTGGTTTCGACGCAAGCAGTCTCATCGGACCACTTGACATCTCTTACGAACATCTGCCTGTCTCCCACGACCACCGAGTACTATCACCAATCTTACATATTCACAAGGCGAGCAGCTCTAAATAATGTAAATGGGCCCAACTCATAAAGTTGAACAGATGGTCTCCGCTTCCACCCATCTCGGATTCAGCGCCTTCCTGGCTTTCGCCTTCCCTTCGCCCTTCACTTGCAATCTTGCGGCCCGGGCGGAGCGTACTCGTCAGCGTAGGGTTTCTAAACAGCTGATCTCTGTTTCTGAGAAATGCTAAGGTATGACATCAATGATTTGGAGAGGCTCTGATTGTTCACATATTTGTCATTTGTAGCTGCTTTATCCGATTTCACTGTCGTCGGAACAACTGCAACGACCCCTCATGACGCATATCCAATTCAGCTTCTTCGCGAGTCAACCCCTATCCCTTCTATCTTCTGTTTGTCAACGTAGATAGACTTGAACTAAAGAGTCACATTTGATTTACGTCCTTTGAACTTGGAAACACCATGCATGAGGAGAAGCACGTGCACAATCACATTCACACGCGAAGTCCATAGCGGGGCAGGTACCCTTCACCCTCCCCGGAGCCGACATGTTCCCCCCTCGGTTCGCAAGTGGGCCACGTCATCTGTCTCCCGCGGCTTCGTCTTTCCGACACAGCAGCTTATTTTAGTATTTTGCGAGCCGAGGCAAGCATTCGAACCTCCAGGAGTCCAGGAAGCGAGTGAATGGTAGCTCACCCCAGTCATCGTGTTCCGGCACCTTCATGCTTGCTGTTTTCGTGGCATGTGTGACGCCTGGGCCCACGTCAGTTCCCGCGGATAAGCAATGGCACTCGAAGCGACTCGTGTACTTTCACGAGGCTTTTGCGGTGTATCAATGCTGGATAACTCGAATTCCAGTTCGTCCATAATGCACTCAGCGGGACCGATTCTCTCACGAATTTCCAGAACGAGAAAGTGGATTCAAGGTACGAGAGTTCTGCGAGCGTTCTCAAAAAAGTATGTTCAAGGCATTCGTTGGACACAATTGACATGCTGTGATTTCCAGAACGCGTGGCGTGGGCGGGCGATATCTTGCTGGCTCTCAGTAGCGAGCAGGCGCATGCCTTCCACACGCGTGCCTTCAGCTTCCAGATGAACATTCTTCAAGACGATGACTGGACAACATACATTCACCCAAAACAGAAACGAGTGACTCGTGAGTTGTTACACTATCCCCTGGTACGAGTGCTGTGTAGATGACCCTGCGGCCGGATGAAGGCATGAAAACCCTCTGATAATAATGATGGCTGGGATATAAGAAGGACCAATCTCACCCCCTGGGCCATCCAGCAGCCCGTCGTTCAAAGTGGGGTGTTCGTCTTCTTGACCCAACTTGCAGGAAACCCGCTGACGATAAACCAGGTTATATTCCTTCCCGAAACATGAACTTCACCTCAATTGCCCTTGTTGTCGCCATGGCTTTTGCTGCTACCGCGGTTGCTGCGCCAGCTCCGGTCCCCATCCCCGTCGTGGAGCCAAAATGCTTTGCTGGAGACTGTAGCTGTGAGGACGCACCTGCCTGCATCTGGTAACTTGAAGAGAGCCTGTGTCGAGTCTTCGCTGTATGTCCTCAACACAACAACATGGCTCATGGACTGACTCAAGTGGGATGTTTTGGCAGAGGACGCTTTCTCAACGGCATGGACCTAACCCCGGCGTAGAGATACAATGTGATATAAAGCTCGTCAATGACCCCTATAACTGGCACACCTAGTTATAGAACGACAACCTGTTATTGATTCCTCCATATTGCTACTTTACACTTACCCACGGCTCCTGCGCTGGAACGCATCCAGCCGGTTTGAGCTGCTGTCCCCGTCCGAGAACTCGGTTCTTTCCGTGGGAGATGCGATGTCTCCACTTTTGCATGAGCCAGCATCGGCCACTTAAATGTCGGCCGAATACAGACTTCTGAAGGTACATATCATCGGCCTCCATGGCTCCGCAATCCATGTGCAACGTAGTGCTACTACACCAGCACTGGTCCAGCAGCAGGCTGTAATTGGTCAAGAGGGGGGGGGGGGGCATGCAGAAGCTAGCTTGCTGACTCGAGGCGGTGAATAGAGACATGCTTTCCAAGGCATCCATGCCCATGCCAGAATGATTCCCACGAACTCTTTCTTCTAGGGAATGACTGGACAACATGCCATCTCCTAAAATGGAAGCAAGTGAGTCGTCGCACGATACGATGGGGCAAGCATTGTGCCGATACGGCTGCTGCGGGAAGAAATATAGACACAATCTTCCCCCAAAATAACTCGTCATTGAAGTATAAAATGTGGCCAGACGAGCCCTCACAGACTACCAGGAATCCCTCCTTTAAAGCAATCTGTTCGTGCCGTTTACATACGTTGGCCACACAGAAGCGAATTGACCATACAGCAGGCTCCAATCTCAACCCACGCCATGAACTTCAACTCGATCGTCCTTTTCGTTGCCATGATGTTTGCTGCTGCCACCATGGCAGCCCCGGCTCCCGCTGGTCTTCCCGTTATCGAGGAAAGATGCAACACCGGCGCCTGCGGCTGTGGGGGTGCCCCTCCCTGCCAGTGAGAGCCTGTCTTTAACAGTTGCGGTATGTCCCTTGATCGGACAGGTTGAAAGCAAAGTGACAAGTGGTGTTCTCTCAGAGGATTGTGCTTTCGTACGCCTGGACTTGGGCAATAGAAATACGACACAATATATGGCTTGTCAATGGCCCCTATGACCACTTCCCTGTTGTAGAACCACAGCCTGTTATTGAAGCCTCTGCGATTTGTCGTCCATATTCAAAGGGTACTCTGTCAAGTTTCAGCCTCTGTCTGTGTGGCCCCCGACTGCCCTATACCCCCTCCCATCTAAACACGGCACACCATGGTTCGGACCGGCTCGGTTCCACACCATTCCATAGTTTCGAGAAAACACCGTCCCAGTTCAGTTCCAGTTCCGAAGCGGTTCTGCCTGAATATTGGAACATGCTCAGGACGGCGATGATACATGGTCAGATTGCAAGCCTCGGTTGCTTTGCGGATGTGGTGGTATCGGCGCTTGCCGTTGAGCGCTCGAGTAGTGCCTCTTTATAACCATCATGTCGTAGAGCCACAGTCTCATTGATCTGCTCGCACCGCTGCCGTCCATCTACAAATGACTCCTGCGCATAAGGTTCCTCCTCACCCTGGCCCTCTCGCCCCCAACGCCCCTGCTCCCGCCCCACTCGAGGTACGGCACCTTCCCCCACTCCACGCCTCCCAGGCCCTTGGCGCGCTCCTCCTCCGTCTGCCGGTGATCGAGGAACCCGTAGATGGGCAGCTCGAGCTCGCCTTTGACAAGCACGCGGGCGCGGGAGAGCTGCGAGGGGCCGAGGGGCGTGAGGACGTGCATCAGTCCTGTGGTGGGGTGGAAGGAGCGGACGACGCCCAGCCCTAGGCAGGTCGAGGAGAAGGGCGAGGGCGGCGCGCGCCGTTGCTCGTAGGGCAGGGTATGCCCCGCATGCGCGGCGGGGCGGTGCTCTGCCGGCTCGTCCAGAGCGACGAAAGCGACCAGCGCGCCGTTCAGCACCGTCCCCACCTCGCTTGGTACGACGTCCTCCGCGCCGGGGCCGACGAGCACGACCTGGTCGAACGCGAGCTTCGGGTCCACGGCCCAGGGGAGCATCGCACACAGCGGGAGGGCGGTCGTCCACTTCACTGTCCCTTCTCCCGCAGAGTGCAAGTAGGACATGACCCCCAGCGCCCGCAGCAGGGGCGCGCTGTACTGCGCCAGCCTGGGGCTGGGCGGCACGGGCTCCAGCGGGATCACTTGCCGCTCCCTGCTCGCCCAGGCGCTGCTGGGCTGGAAGGTGTCTAGCGGGTTTGTGCTGCCGTCAAGGGAGGAGAACTCGAATATGTGGGTTGGGGAGGCGAGGTCCTCGACCTGCTGCATGAGGCGCGCACCGAGCCCCTTCGTCCAGCCCATACTGTTGATCACCAGCGGCACCACATCCGCAATGCGCGTGTCGGCCTGATCCGCCTGCGCGGGAGAGTCCGAGTCGGCGTAGGCGGGGATGAACTGCACGTCCAGCCTGAACGTCTGCAGCAGCGCGTCGATCGCGGCGAGGTAGTGGGAGGGGTCGGCGCGCGGGGAGGAGGAGCCCACGTAGTGCGCCTTGTACGGCTGGAGGAGGTGGGTGAAGGACGGGCCGAAGTGGGGGCAGGTGAGGATGTGCAGCGCTACGAGGCCGGGAGGGGTGAACTCTGATTGGCCGACGTCGCATTCCAGGAAGGCGACGCGCTGGTACCTACACGGCCTTGATTAGAAACACTCGAAGGTCTCTGTTGTATGAGGCGTACCTCGTCGTCAGCTGATTCGCCAGCCCCCGCGCAAAAGTACTCTTCCCAGAGTTCTTCATTCCCCTCACTAGCGCAACACGACCCTTGAGCTTCTCCTCCAGTGGGTCCCTCTCCTGGGGGACGAATCCGTCCACGGCCCGAGCCCAGGAGCCGGGGAGGGTGTACGGCTGGAGGGCGTACGTGTCTGATGTGAGGGGCTGGAAGCCTGCGAGGCCCCAGTCCTCTGAGGTGGAGGATGAAGGGGAGAATATCCCCTCGAAGGGAGGGACAACCAAGCCTAGGCCTTCGACGCCCGAGCGGAGTTCTTGCAGTATTACGACCGCGTCGGCTTGGGCGCAAGTTTGCTCGAAGTGTTCTGGGAGGGCGAGCACTTTGAGTGAAGACGAGGGGGAGGCGGGGAGCGCGGTGATGATAGGAATCGCGTGACTCCTGGGCGCGAAGACGGGGTAGTTCGAGCGGCTCGCGGTGAGGGTCGTCCCCAGCAGGTCGACACCGCCTCGGCAGACGAGCAGGCGGCACGTGCCGAGGAACGCGATGGTCTCCTCTGCTTGTAGGGCGAGCAGGGTTGCTGGTAAGTCGGGGAGGCCGAAGTGGGCTTTGTCCGGAGCGGAGAGGGGGACGAGCGTGCTTGATGAGGGCATGAAGGTCGAGCCTGGGACGTACGGAATTGTCGGTCGGGACATCCTGTGGGTAGTCAGCATATATGCTCTTCTTCCGAGGAAATTAAGAACGTACGGAACAGGCTCGGGCATCTCATCCAGCTCGCTCACCGCGTCCTCGTCATCTTCCATCTCCGATCCATCCAGCCCAACCGGCTCTGCAGGGGAGTACGCCCTGCCCACCAGAGGCCCAGGAACAGCAACAGCAACAGAAGGGAACACGGGCCTCGTCTCGTCGTCCAACGCACCGACCAGCGAGGGCTTTCGTTTCTTCCTCGACTTCTGCTCGGGGACGGACGTGCGCTTGCGCTTTTTGGGTGAGGGGGAGGGCGGGGGAGGGCTGGAGCCTGCGTCGGAGGGGGAGGAGCTGGAGGGGACTGCTACAAAGTCGGCGTCTTCGGCTGGTGGAGTGGGAGCGAGAGAGGTCACAGCGGACGCAACGGCGTCGACCACAGGCACGACCGCCGTAGCTGCCACCAGAGCAGCCGCCTTGGCCGCCTTTCTGGCCGCGACGGCGCTGAGCATCGCAGGCGGACGATTGCAAGGGCTGGCCGTGTGGGGGATGCAGCGACGCCTGCCTTCCGAAAACAGCAGGACCCCTGCACAGCCCCCCGCTCCCAAATTTGCGCGGTGAGCGCTTAGCTCGGACCAGCGCCTCCTGATCCTGCCCACCACACCAGCGAACGCGGCCCTAGTTCCACGTCTCCAGCGAACAACCACCAGCACCTCCCCGCTCTCCCCGAACTTGATAATGACATCATCCACCCCGGCGCCCACCCCGGCCCAGCTGACCCTCTTCGCCCGCTCCGTCCTCGCCCACCTCCGGCTGTGGCCCGCCCTCCGCCTCGCACTCTCCAACGACCTGCCCCCCTCCTCCTCCACTTCCACCACACCCTCGTCGTCGTCGCAGAGCGTCCAGCTGTTCGCGAGCGAGATCGTGGAGCTGTTCGCTGCTGCGAAGGGCCAGGGACCGGGGGAGGAGGACGTGGAGGATCTTCTGCTGCAGGTGCGCCTGCGCTCCTCCTCCTCCTTTCTCTCTTCCCTTCTTCCCTTCTTCCTGCCGGGCTGGCGTTCCGCTTCCCACGTCCCGCTTGGGCGGGTTTGATGGGGATTGGCATGGGCTGACCATCGCGGCAGGTCATGGACGAGGAATACGAGACGCTCGTCGAGGACGACTCGGCGGAAGGCATCGCCCGCGGGCTGATAACCTCCTGGCGCGGGCTCGCGGACCCTTCCGCAGAGGCTGCGGTCAAGCTGCTCGAGGAGCAGGCGGACCGGGCGGGGCGCACCAAGCTGCAGGTGCAGAGGAGGGAGGAGGTCGAGGAGACTAGTGAGGATGGGGAAGATGAGGGCGAGGGCGAGGGCGAGGGAGTGGGAGAGGGGGACATGGACGTGGAGATGACAACGGAGGAGGCGCCGCAGTTGGTTGAGAGGACGGAGAGGGCAGAGCCGGTGGTGGACGATGATGGGTTCACCTTGGTGCAGAAGAAGGTGCGGCGGTAGTCTTCGCCTTCTTCTCGTGTACTCCATACCGCACAGCGAATTGAGCGTCGATCACTGCATTCACTTCTGCTGCGTCTCGATAGGCTGAGCGGTGTCAACACGCCATCGTTGCCGCGACTGGTGCATTACGAGAACGAGGTAACGAATGCAAACATGATACAATGCGCAGCGCAAACCAAAAAGTGTCCGCTCCCCATCCCGCTCTGGATCTATTCCCCCCCTTCCCCTTCCCCTTCCCGCCCAGGCCCAGCCTAATCAAGCGTCTCCACGCCCGCATCGGGGCTCGAGTTCTCCGGCTCATTCGCAGGCAGGGGCGGGGGCGCCTCGGTCGCCGCCTCCGCGGCCGCCTCCTCGGGGTCCGCCGCGCGGCTCGTCTCGGGTCTCTCGGCCGGGCCCTGCTCCTTCTTCGCCGGGCTGCTGGACGCGCTGAGCGGCTGGATCACGTCCGGGTGATCTTGGAACACGTCCCTGCCGGGCTGGGGGACGTTGCCCGCGCTCTCGGCCGTCGCGAGCGTCGCGCTGTCGTCCTTCTCTGCGGCGGGGGCTGAGGCGGCGTGCGAGGCTTCGGCGGCGACATTTTGCTGCGGGATGATGTGCCCCGGCTGCTGCGCGTCCGCGACCATCGTCATGCGCGGCGGGGTGGGCTTGGCGCTCGCGCCGGTCACATAATCTCCGTACTATCCCCCAGCCCCGGTCAGCAATATCCCACGACACAAGCAGCAGCGATCGGGGACGCACCGTCTGTGGGAAGTCGCCGCAGGCAAAGTCCCAGGTCTTGAGCCACTTTGAGCCCTCGCACTTTGGCCTCGTCCACTGGCTGGCGTACGCGAGCGGGCTGAAGTGCCAGTAGGTCCAGACGGCGAGGGCGACGAGGGCGAGGGCGACCTGGGCCCTGTACCGTGGCTTGAGGCGGGCGGTGGCCAGGTCGTACACGGCCGCGCTGAGCAGGACGGCGAACCACAGGGCGGGGAAGTAGTGGTGCAGGAAGAGCTGGCGGGCCATGAGGAAGAAGGGGAAGTAGTGCAGCGCCCAGCCGAGGACGAGGAAGCCGCACATGTTGTCGTAGAAGACCAAGCCAGAGTTGTTGAAATCCTTGTACCCGCGCTTGGCGCGCAGGATGAGCAGGCCGCGCGCGGCCAGGTAGAGCGCGACGGCGAGCGTGGAGAGGTACCAGACGACGGGGTTGCCGAGCAGGTAGATCTGCCGGTGGTCTTTGACCCAGAAGTTCTGCGTGGCCCGTCAGCATCTCGTTCCAACCGCCTCCTTGCAGCCCCTCCTTCCAACTGCCTCCTCCCCCCGAAACAAGAAAAGCACTCACGATCCCCCTCCTAAGGACCGGCCACGAGTGGGGGCGCGAGTCGAAGGCGTGGCGCTCTGTCAGGCCCGCGTTCGTCGTCCACATGACCTTCTGCAGCTCGAGGAACTTTGCGACGAACCCCGGCTTGCGGTAGTTGACCTTTGGGGAGGTGGCTGGCACTGCAACAGAACCGCACCCGTCAGTGTCAGCATCGGCATCGGCATCGGCAGCTCCCACGCTCCGGCTGTAGAAGAAGCGAAGCGGGGGGGGGGGGACGCACACTTCTCATGCTCGTTCCACTCTACGAACCAGAGGCTGTTTGCCCGCACGGCATTCTTGTTGCAGGTGACCTCCTGCTGCTCGTACCCCCAGTCTGGGAGCTTGACCTTGTGTGAGAAGAGGTAGCAGCCGGTGAGTGCGTGGCGGAGCTTGAAGAGGGTGCGGAGGGTGCGGACGCGCTTGAAGCTCTCCCGGTCCCGCGCGTCGCCCTCGGCAATCTCCACGATCCAGTTGTCGTTCGCGTCGCCGCCGAAGCCGGGGAAGCCGTAGCCCGAGACCTCGTTCTGGAAGTCGACTTCGCTGACGGGCGGGCGGATGTCGTGCGAGTGCAGTTTCTTCGAGGTGACCACGTGGTCGAGCCGGATCATGTCCCCGTCGTAGAGCGGCCGGAAGGGCTCGGAGGTGTGGTCGTACCCCGGGGAGGAGGCGTCCCAGGTCGCGTTGAGGATCCGCCAGTCGTTGTTCGTGTCCATGTGCGGGTAGAGCGTGATCTGCTGTTCTGCACGCGCGGTCAGCACCCGCCCCCCCCCCGTGTTGCCAGTCAGAGCAGAGCAGAGCAGGACGCACGCTTGGACCCGCCCGGGTAGTTATGATCATGCGAGTGCAGGTACCCGCCGTTCGTGTTCCAGTGCCTGAGCACGACCTTGCTCCCCACGCCGACGTCCGCATACGTGTCCTGCATCTTCTTCCCGTTGAGCGTGTGCTGGAACTCGGCGCTCATGAACCCGTCCCCGTCGCCACTGTTGGAGAGGATGAGGAAATGCAGCTCGAACATGGCCATGTAGAACAGGGCCGGGACGGCGATGAGGCACAGGGCGCGGGCGAGGAAGTGGCGTGCCCAGAGCTGGAGGGAGACTTTCGGGTCGCCCAGGAGGAGCCAGAGCTGCCGGATCGTGCACAGGCCGATGGTGGCGATCGTGAACAGGCCGACCCACTTGCAGCTGACGACTGCGCCGAGGGCGAGGCCGACGGCGGTGAGCCACGCCCACCAGCCCTCCGTGAACGGTGCCGCGCGGTTCTCGTTGCAGAAGCCGACCCAGAAGAAGGTGGTGAGGGCGGTGAAGAAGATCAGGGGCGAGTCGAGCAGGATGTGCCGGGACTGGGTGATCAGCCCGTTCTCGAAGGTTATGAAGAGCGAGCCTAGGAGGGCGGTGTCCGTGCGGCAGTCCAGGCCGCGCAGGGTCAGGTAGGTTAGGGGGACCAGGAGGACGCCCAGCGTCGCGGGCAGGGAGCGCATCGCTACGTACGGCACGTTCTCGTACGCCCTGCACAGGGCATCAGCACCGTCCCCAACGGCGTGAGACAGAGAGAACGCACTTTCCGATGTCCTTGAAGTCAAAGTTTCCGTCGTAGCCGCTGAGGAAGGCGGCGAGGGTGATGAGCAGCTTTGCGAGCGGGGGGTGCACGTCGACGTAGTACTGGCTCTTGATGTACTTGCTTGCGAACTTTCCAAAGTGCACTTCGTCGAACCTGCGATAGCCCCACCAGCATCAGCACGGCCGTGGTGAGAGAGGAGGAAGAGGGAGACGACGGACACGACGGAGTCTGGCCATCCGAGCCTGTAGTACCTGACGCCGAGTGCGAGTGCGAGGACGGCGAGGAGGAGGGTGTAGTCGCGCTTGGCGAGCTTTATGCCGCCCGGGGGGTGTGGCCTGCCCCTGCTGCCCGGGTGGCGGGGGCCGAGTGGGCGGGGCTTGTAGGTGTAGTGTGCAGCGGCGGGCGCGGCGAAGGGGTCGGCGGGCGCGGGCAGCGGCGGCGGGGAGAGCGGGTCGGCCGTGTAGGCTTGGCGGGGCCGGAACGTCGACGGGCCGTGCAGGGAGGCCATCCTTTGGGGCAAGGAGGGACTGGGGTCAAGTGGGAGGGTGGGCGGGATGTAGCTGCGTTTGACAGTGTCCGACCGGATCGCCCTTTGGCCAGGACGGGACGCTGCACGCGTCGGGACGTTGCAGCGCGGAGGCTTATCCGCCGCTACTTTTAGACTTCGGACTCGCCCACTGATACTGACGGTATCAGTGCACCAAAGCGCGCTATATGCGCCCGAGTCTAGCAGTTCAGAACACATGCATTAACCCCCGGCTCTCTCCCGCCCCGCCCCCGCCCCGCCTAATGCGCCTCCCGCCTCCTCGGCGCGCTCCTCAGAATCGTATCAACGCGGAGGATCATCTCGGCGGCCTCGCTGGCGCTGCTGACGACCTGGCGCTTGAGCTTGAAGCTCTCCGTGACGCCCAGCGCGCGCATGTCGCCCACCCGGCCCAGGTCCAGGTCCAGCCCCGCGTCCCGCGCAGGCGGCGTGGAGAAGTGCGCCGCGCGCAGCTGCGAGACGAGCTCGGAGCTGTCCAGCCCCGCGTTATCCGCCAGGATGGTCGGGATCTGCCGGAGCGCCCGCGCAAAGGCTTCCACCGCAAGCGCCTTCTTGCCCGCCGTCTGCGCCGCCAGCCGCTCCACCGCCACCGCCATCGTCATCTCCGCGCACCCGCCGCCCAGCACCGTCCGCGTCTCCTGCACCGTCTGCGAGAGCACGGACAGCGCGTCGTGCAGCGAGCGCTCCGCTTCGTCCACCATCTGCGTCGTCGACCCGCGCAGGACGACCGTGCACGCCGAGCCGGCCGCGACGCCGGAGAATTTTATTAGCTGCCGGCGGGGTGTTTAGTACCGTCCTTGCATTCAGAGGCAACGGGGGTAGGAGGCAAGTGGGATGGGATGGGAGATGGGCGGCGGGACGCACCTTGTCCTCGCCGATCATGATCTCCTCGACGACCTCGCATTTCCCGAGCTTGACCTTGCCCGCCTCGGCGCCGTCGAACGTGCTGACGACGTCCCCGCCGGTCACAAGCGCGAGGCGCTCGACGCCCTCAAAGTCCGCGTGCTCGATGCACATGATGCCGTGCTCTGCGAGCAGGTTCTCGGGGTAGTTGTACACCAGCTGCCGGTTCACAAACACGTTTATCCCCAGCGCCGCAATCGACTTGACCTTGGCCTTCATCTTCTCGCGCTCCGCGCGCTCCAGCTCGGCAAGCTTGCCCGTCGAGTCCACCTTCACCCGCGCACCGAAGATCTTGATCTTGTCCGTGTCCATTGCTGGGGGGAGGGGTCAGCGTTAGCAGATGCGAAAATAGGGGGGGGAGGGGGGAGGACGCACAGGTGTTGGCAATCAGGATCTTGGCATTCTCCATCCGCTTCGGGCAGTTGACGCCGATCGTCTTGTCCAGAATGAACCCTACAGATCGCTCAGCATCCCTTTCCCAGCAGCCGAACAAGCGGAAAGTAGCGCACCCTCATCCAGGTAGCTGTCCGTGAGCTTCCCGCCCATCTTCTTGATGACCTGCACGTGGTCCAGGTCCGTGCTCCCCTTCAAGCGGAGCACGGCGTCCACGGCGAGGTTGGCAAAGTACTCCTTATCCGCGCTGAGGACCTTGCTGCTCAGCGTCGTCCGGGCGATGTTGAACAAGTCCTTGCGAAAGCGCTCGGTGTCGGCCTGGTGGTCGACCGCGCTCGCCTCGAGCGCCTTGAGCGCTTCGAGGGAGGCGAGCCGGTAGCCCTCGACGATGGTCTGCGGGTGGACCTTTGTCCCGACGAGCCGCTCGGCCTCGCGCAGGAGCTCGCTGGCAAGCACGCACACGCTCGTCGTCCCGTCCCCGACCTCGTCGTCCTGCACCTTTGAGATGTTCACGAGGATCTTCGCCGCCGGGTTGTCGAGCGCGATCGACTTGAGGATCGTCGCCCCGTCGTTGGTGACGTTCACGCTGCCCGTCGACGCCGACTGCAGGATCTTGTTCATCCCCTTGGGCCCGAGGGTGGACTTGACCAGGTCGCCCAGGGCGGTGGCGCCGACGAAGGAGGAGAGCCGGGCGGACTCGGCGCGCTCTTCTGTCGCCTGCGGGCCGTCAGCGTCCTCCTCGACCGCGAGCGTGCAGGAGGGGCGGGACGCACCTCATCTGCGAAGATGTTCATCGACATTGTCCGACGTCAGCACGAGCGAGGAATGAGTAACAGATGAGAAGAGGCAGGCCGGAATGTGGTCGTGCGTGTGTGAGTGCTTGACGAGTCTGCGCCTGGAATGCGCGCCCAATAATTTCGCTGCGCGCGTGCGCGTCTCCCGTCCTTGCTTCTCCGCCTCCGTTCACCCCATCTGCCTCCGCGACGGAGCCAGACCCTATGTGCTTAGATTAGCCTCCGGTGATGATGGGCGTGTGGATCGCGTGTTGCGACAGCCAGGGAGGGAACCCCTGGTAGGGCGGAGGGAGATTGAAGCTTGCTTGACGACAACAACGTAACCAGGCGGGCAGGAGTGGACTCGACTCGACTCCCCTCTCTCCCCTCGATCGCTAAAAGAAAACGGGCGCTTGGCTGCCTGCTTGCTGCGTCTGTTCGCGGGACGGCACCACTGCTTGACCGCGGGCCACTGACACCACACTACCCAGCACACTCCAGCACACTCACCTCATGGCCACCACCGCCCGGCGCGCAGGCGCCTCCCACTCCCCGCTCGACCCCAATCTCGGCACCGGCACCGGCACAGCAGCAGGCGGCGCCTCGCCCGCCCGCTCACACTCCTCCGGCTCCCCAAGCGCCTCCGACTACGCCTCGGCCCACACCTCCGTCCTCTCCCCCGAGCCAGAGACGTCCGACATCGACGACCCCGCGCTCGTCGACGGCAGCGTCGAGGACGAGGACGACCTCTACTCGGACGGTTCGAGCTCCCTCGAGATCCCGAACGAGAGCATCGACTTTGATGTCGTATACTCCCTCCGCCACTTCGTCGCCACCATCGAGGGACAGGCCAGCGTCAGCAAGGGAGACGCAATGTGCCTCATGGACGACAGCAACAGCTACTGGTGGCTCGTCAAGGTTCTCAGGAGCGAGGATATCGGCTATATCCCCGCGGAGAACATCGAGACGCCCATTGAACGCCTCGCGAGATTGAACAAGCATAGGAATGTTGATGTGCGTCTCCCATTGCTCCCTGACTGCTCTGTACTGACTCGCGCTCGTTTCAGCTCGCCTCGGCCACCCAAGCGGAGCGCGACGCCCACCCGGCCCTCTCCACGCTCTCCGCCCGCCGTGCACGCGACATTCACGCCTCGACCCCCCGGCGGGGCACGCCCACCGCGGTCCCTCCCAAGCCCAGGGTCATCTTCTCCTCCAACTTTGTGATCCACAACTACCCGCCCGCGGTGTGGGACGTCCCCCTCGGTGAGGAGGGCACGGAGCTGGAGATGGAGGGGGAGATGGAGGGCTCGAGCGGAGAGGAGGAGGAGTGGGACGGCGAGGACGGCGACGGCGACGGGGGGGCTGTGGCCAGGGAGCAGGAGATGGAGGTAGACACGGAGGGGATGGACGCGCATGCGAATGGCGTCGGCGCGTTCGACGAGGAGATGGAGCCGGATGACGGGATCCCCTGGTCGGGCGATGCTGTGGCGCCACAGCAGCAGCAGCAACAGCAGCAGCAACAACACGCACAACAGCAAGGGCCGAACGGCATCGTCCGCGGCCCCACACCCCCCGGCGCCGCGCACCACCTCACAGCCAGCAACGGCACGAGTCCGCAGCAGCAGAAAGCGCTGCGCCAGGCGCAGCTAGGCAACGGCCAGGCGCCGACCCTGCGCCCCGCCGCCCAGGACCCCAATGCGAATGCGAATGCGAGCCGGGAACGCCTGCTGGGCGACCCGAGCCCCGCGCCGAGCATGTACTCTGCCAGCGCGGAGAGCGGCGTTGTGGACCCTGCTTATGCGCTCGATCGACAGATGCAGCAGATGCAGACCCAGATGCCTATGCAGATGCAGATGCGGGCGACTCAGCCGCTCCAGCAGCAGACCTTCCAGCCCGGGCCCACGGCCTCCCGCGGCGCACCCGCTACGCGGCAGACGGGACCCGGCGCTACCCCGGGACTGGGGATCACCCCTCCCCCGCTCTCCGCCTCCTCCTCCGCTTCTACCCTGCAGCCGCAGCCGCAGCCGCAGGCCCAACCCCAAAGCAGCGGCCCGGCGAAGCCCAGCCAGATCCTGCAGGCGCAGCAGGCGCGCGAGGAGGCGCGCCTCCGGCAGGCGTCGGCTGGCGCCGAGAGGGATGTGAGGCAGCGGCAGGGGAGCGGGGTGAGTGCCACGGGCAGCACGCTGACCCGGACCGGGTCGGACGGGAGCGGCTCGACCCCCAGCTCGGTGAGCCGCGGGAGCGGGCTCGGGCAGGCTGCCGTTACCAGCCCTGCGCTGAGCGAGAGCGAGGTTTCTGCTGGGGGGAAGCGGGCGCGCGGGCAGGAGCAGGGCCCGCGCAAGCTCCGGAAGCAGACGAGCGAGGATTTCCGCGAGCGGGAGAAGGAGCGCGTGGACCGCGAGCGGGAGGATGCGCCTGGCGGGGCGGCCGGCGGGGGGAAGAAGAAGGGCGGTGGGGGTCTGCTGAGCGGGCTGTTTGGACGGAAGAGCAAGGAGAGCAAGGAGCGGGAGCGGGCGGAACGGGAGCGCGTCGAGAGGGAGGAGAGGGAGCGGCAGCAGGTCCAGATCGCCGAGCGGGACCGGGCAAGGGAGAGGGAGAAGCTGCTCCAGCTCCGGGAGCGGGAGAGGACCGGCGAGCATACGCGCGAGGCGAGCGACGAGAGCCAGGCATCGTTCGTCTCCCCCCCGCCGGCTTCGCTCCAGCAACACCAGCAGCAGCAGCAGCAGCAGCAGCAGCAGCAGCAGTACCCGCAACCACCCCCCCAGCCACAGGACACGAAGCGCAGCAACTCGCTCGGGCAGCGCGCGCAGGAGACCTCCCCCGCTACGCCCTCCTTGGTTTCGCTGTCGAGCGCGGCGACGTCCCCCGCGCCCAGCACGCAGGCCAGCTCCCGCGTGCAGCAGCTCGACAAGGAGCAGCAGGAGCGCTATGCCCAGTACCTCGCTACCAAGTCCCAGTCCGCCTCCTCCGGCCTCAGCACAATGTCCAGCGCCGACTTTGCCACCCAGTCCGCCGCCGCCGTCGCTCAGAACGGCGCTGCGGCGAGGCTCCAGCACGCGCAGGCGCTTGCGGCTGCCCCCGGCCCGCAGAAGCCGAGCCGCCCAGGCAGCTTGATCCTCATGAGCAGCATGCTCCCGCCCGACTCGCTCCCGCAGGAGCTGTCCGTGCTCCGCGTGTTTGCCGGCGAGGAGATCGCAAACCTCACAGAGGCGACGTTCAAGACTGTCCTGCTCGCGGCGAACACGACCTCGCGCGAGCTCATCCGCCAGGCCGTCCAGCGCTTCCGCCTCCCCGAGGACGACACGGACCCGGCCCCGCTCGACCACCCGGGCACGGAGGGCGAGCTGCACGGCGAGTACTTCCTCACCGTCAAGCAGTCCGACGGCGGCCAGGAGGCAGTCCTCATGCCGGACGAGAAGCCGCTCGCCGTGTTCGAGGAGCTGTCTGCTGCCGCCCCGCCGCACGTGAGCAAGCGCGCGAGCTTCGGGAGCATTAACAGCATGGTGAGCAACCTCTCCGCGCTCCCGGCGATCGCCAGGCTGCCCATGAGCGACTTTACGGACGACTCGAGGGTCAAGTTCTACCTCCAGAGGAGGAAGAGGGACGACCAGGGCGTGCCCACGCTCAGCGGGAAGGGCCTCACCATGGACGGCAGCCTGATCAGGGACGAGAGCGGCATCATGAGCGCCTCGTCGTCGGGGCTCGTCTCCGAGGACCTGATGCACAACAACACCACGCTCGAGAGCAGCTTCTCGTTCTCGTCCAGCTCTACCGTGGGGCAGAAGCGCCTCTCGTCCGACAGGTTCTCGGCGACCTCGGCAAGATTTGCACTCCAGACCGTCATCCACCCTTCGGATCTGCCGGATGGCATGATCTTCGACCCGCACACAGAGGCCATCGTCCCTCGCTCTGCCCTCGCCCATAGGTCCGGCACGGCCAGCGCGAGTGCAAGCCCCGGCGTCAGCCAGACGGAGAGGAAGAAGGTCTTCATCTTCGCACGTAACGCTACGGTTGCCGAGGTGATCGAGACCAGCTTGGACCGCTTCGGTATCGCTGAAGGTGTCGTTGACGGCGGCGACGATGTGGAGGACCGTGTCGCGAAGCGGCGCTCCATGACCCGCGTGCGGTATGGTCTGTCCGTGGAAATCGACGGCGAGGAGCGCATTTTGCCCCCAAGCAGCAAGATCATCGACGCGTTCCCGCGCCAGCCAGCGTTCAAGGTCCTCGACTTCCGCCGTTCGATCGACTCGAAGCGCCGCTCGATGGACGAGCCCTCGGTACTCGGCTCGATGGAGGACATCCAACCAGACGACCCCGTTTTCATCCTCCGCCGCGCGCCCGGCAACGCGCCCTTGCGCAACTCGGGCTCCTCCAGGCACTCGCGCCATTCCGTCCCGCTGGACGATGTCGCACTGGCCAGGCTGCACGCCGAACGCCGCGCGAGCGCAAGCATGCTCAGCATGTCCTCTGACCGCGGAAGCAATGCCACCGACACGGACACTGCCGCAATGTCCAGGCAGGAGATCATCCGCGAGCAGCGAGCTCAATCCCGTGCCAGGCAGCACGGGTTGCTCAGCGCGCAGACGAGCGATCAGGGCACCAACCTTGTCCTCCCCGATCGGTCACAGCTCCGCAGCACAAAGAGCCCGAGCAACTCCAAGGTTCGCTATTCGTACATTCACCCCGATGGCGAGACGTACGACATCAGCGACATCATCGAGGATGAGCTCGGTGCTTCGACTTCGGAGAATGACACCATTCGCCTGTCGCAAGCGTTGGATCTGGGCAACATGAGCGGGACTGAGGATTTGCTGGAGGAGGTGCTTGCTGCTGCCAGCCAGGGCAGAGATCCGAGGAGTGGTGTCGAGCAGCGGCTTGAGAGGGTGCTCAACCGGGTCCAGGAGAAGCGCATGTCCAGCTCTCTCGCACTGCCTACCGTCGGAAACGCAAAACGCCTCTCTGCAGGCTCCGCTCACTCCGGCTCATTCTACTCTGACGAGGATCAACGCAGTCCTCGCATCAACACGTCGTTCACCCAGCAGCAGCAGCCGGATCAGCAGGAGAAGCATGTTCACCAATCAAGGCAGATGCAGCCATCCGCTTCGCCGCCATCGCCTACCGCACCGAGCTCACCAACGAGTGGCCGCTCTTCAACTCCTTCGCCAAAACCTGCTGGCCCGCGGCAGCAACACCAGGCGCATTCTCGTCAGCAGCCGTCGATCGCATCTGTCCTATCGGACTTGTCGATGTACGATGCGGGCTCCAGTGCCCCTGGCTCACCTCGGTCGCCGGGGTCCATGCCCTCGCCCACCGTGCCACTCACCACCACACCCACGACGATGACCTCGAGCAGCCAGACCAGCTCAAGCACGGTCGCCACCTCTTCCGGGGTGCATAACGCCACTCGGAAACCTATGGTGATCAAAAGCGACTTCGCAGGCTTGAGCCGGATGATGGCACTTATTCAGCTGCGTGCGGATATGGAGCGCCCACCGAAGAGGAAGGAGGATCATGAGGTGGACAAAATGATGTTCGGCCCGCGCGTGAACTTGGAGGATTTGCACCCCAGTGTGCGTGAAGTATTCAAACCGCATTTCAAGCAAATGGAAGAATATGATCAGGTGCGTTAGATTTGAAGCTAATTACATTCTGAGACTGACATCATTTATAGCGGCTGGACCGTCTTTTCATGTCCACTATCCGCTCCCAGTAATAGCATTCGTTTGCACGTTTCTCGCTCGACTCATTCGACGCTCTTAGATCATTGGAGACACGCTCTTTGTTTTGTCGTCTTTCTTTCTATACCTTACATTAGCCCTATCTGGTCTTGATTATTGTTGTCTTGTTCGCAAGCCTGTATTGTAGCCTCGTAGCGACACCAATCTTTATGTGCAATTGATGCATTTCCCATTCGGCGCTTTGTCGGAAGTAATCTCGAGAGCACGTGCCAGCTCATCCTTGTCGCCACCGGCTGTTCAGTCCCTGACCCTCACCGACTTCGTCCTCAGGCGCCAATAGTTCGTTGCAACTACGCGCCGAGCAGCACCAACATGGCGACCTCCCGCACGCTCGAGATTCACCTTGACGGTGACGAGATTAACATTGACCTCGATGATCTCGATGACGATCCCGAGGAGGTCTACGTCGTGCTCGAGGGGTCCCAGTCGCCGGCATGGATGTGGCGGACGGTCGCGGCCGAGTACTGGAGCAAGGGCGACATGGAGCGTGCTGAACACACAATGCGACGGGCGATGAACCGTGCGTGCTCTGTGTGTACCTTGCTATGATCAGTCTGCTGACCATGTTATAGTCTTTGAGGGGAAGGGCAGAGACGGCATGGAAGACTGGCAGGCGATGCAGACGATCTGGGCGAATTTCCTGCTTGCCAAAGCAAGACAAGCTCCGAAGCTCATCATACGGACGGCAAAGCAGGACAAGCTGGATTCGGACACCAAGGACAGGGCGTTCTACATTAATGAGGCTGCTACTAGCATGGCACGTATGGATGCCGCCGTATCGAACCCGTCCATCTTGCAACTGCTCTCGAAAGGTATGGGTGTGTTCTTCAAGCAGCGCCAATATGGCTCACACTCCATATTAGCTATCGCCCAACTAGCAGAGAATGCCATCGAAGCTGCAGGTCGTACTTTTGACGAGATCCTCAAACGGCAACCAAACAACACGATTGCACTAATGGGCAAGGGACGTATACAATATGCTCGGAAAGGGTATCGAGAAGCCGTCAAGACATTCCAACGTGCCCTTTCGCTGGCGCCAACCATGCTTCCCGATCCACGGGTAGGCATCGGCTTGTGTGCATGGTCGCTGGGCGATCACGAGCGCGCAAAGCACGCGTGGGAGCGGTCACTAGAAGTACACCCGAACCTCGAGGCACCACAAATCTTGATCTGCCTCAGCTTGCTGAATGACGCAAAGGACAAGCGCCGGAGTCAGAAGGAGCGAGCACGCGCATATGGCGAGGGCATTCGGGGCATGGCTGCCCTTTTCAAGGACAAGGGAAGGCACTGTGCGATCGTCGCCGATGCCCTTAGCGCTTTCCTCACTGAGAAGAAAGACTGGAAAACGGTATGCAGTGTACATCACCGCTCCCTTGACCTGTGCTGACTCGTTTTGCATAGGCGGTGAAAGCTGCTGAACGAACCATTCAGTACGCTGACCTGCGCTCTGTCGTCTCCGATGGATACATGCGTCTTGGGCGCATAGCACATCTTACGGGAGACTTGTCCGGTGCAGTTGAGCAGTACGGGGCGGCTCTGGACAGGAATGACAAGAACCAGCTCGCAAGAGTGGGACTTGGTCAAGTGCATATCCTTACAAGTGAGTTGTCTAGCAAACGTGTTGGCCGTTCGCTCATGCGATACATAGACGAGATACCCGCAGCCATCCACGATTTCGAACTACTGCTAGGAGAAAACCAAAATCTGCTCCAAGCCATTCTACCACTTGCTTCGCTGCAAGCCTCAAGTTGGCCTGGCGCAAACCAGGCAGAACAAGATGCGGGGAAAGTCAGGGCTCGTCAGCTGTTCGACCATGCCGCACGGATCATCAAGGGCAAGGAGATTGAGACGGAAGGAGAGGAGGAGCCAGAACTCTGGGTTGACATCGCCAAGTTGTGGCAAACGGAAGACGCGAACAAGGCCCGAGAAGCGTATGCTCGTGCTGTTGAATTGGCGCGCGAAATTGCCGATCCAGAAAAGGGCGTCGACCCAAAGTTGCTGAATGCGCTTGCGGTCATCCGGCACATACATGGTGGCGAGACTGGTCGTGCAGAAGCCAGAGATCTCTACCAGGAGGCACTGGTGATTGCATCAAAGGATGGTGAAGATACCACGAACGAAACGGTCCAGACAGTCACTCTGTACAATCTGGCGCGGTGTTGGGAGGCACTGGGAGAGGAAGATCAGGCGCGAGAGGCATACCAAAAACTGCTCAGCAGACACCCTGAATACGTCGATGGTGCGTGAATTTGGATATATTGACGAGAACGCTGCTGACAAATGAACTCTAGCCAAGGCGCGCCTTGCACATATCTACCAGGGGCAAGGCCGCATTGATGAGGCTCATGCTCTCCTGAAGGACGCTCTGGAGTCTCAAACGGACAACCTGGATCTGCGGGCGTACTATACCTACTTCCTGGCGTCGAACAAGCAGTCTCGCCCAGCTTCCAAGTTCGCTCAGCTTACACTGTCCACCTACGACAAGCACGACGTCTACTCCTTGTGCGCTGTCGCGGCGGATCTATACAACTCCGCGAGAGAGAACAAGGAGAGCGGAAGCGAGGCGATCAAGGTCCGGAGAAAGCATTTCCAGAACTGCGCCTTGGCATTCGACAAGGTGCTCAGCATAGATCCTACATGTGCGTATGCAGCAATGGGTCTGGCTATCGCAATTGCCGAGGATGCCCTTGGAGGGCTCGCTGGCGCTCCGGTACCTGGCGCAGACGAAGCGCTTGTGAGGGAGAGAAATGCGGCAGAAGCGCTGAGCGTGTTCGCCCGGGTCAGGGAAAGCATCAACAACGGGAGCGTGTTTATTAACATGGGCCATTGTTACTACACTCTGGACCAGTACCAAAAGGCGATCGAGAGTGTAAGCGGCTCTCCCATTTTCTGCGTGGCATGAAGTCTGATTATGTGAACAGTACGAGCTTGCCTCCCGTTTCTACGGTGGCAAAGACTTTGCCGTCCTCCTGCATCTCGCCCGATCATGGTACGCCAAAGCAAACCTCGAGCAAAGCCCAGAAGGGATGGAGACGGCACTGGACTACGCAAAGCAGGCACTGGCCCTGGCTCCAGAAGACAAGGCGACCCTCTATGATATCGCTGTCATCCAGCAGAAGTTTGCCGAGCTTCTTTTCTCTCTCGCGCCTGACCGTCGAACACTGGCTAAGCTGGAGGAGGCAATCGCTCAAGCTAACGAGGCTCAGACAACATTCGCCGCGCTCGTCGACGACAAATCACCTGTCCTGCCCTTCGCACGCGATCTGCCCGACCAGCGTCGCCGTTATGGCGAGACGGTGCTGCGGAAGTCGAACGACCATATCGACGCGCAAAAGGCGGCCGAAGCTGAGGTACTTGCGAAGGCCGAGGCAGCCCGACAGATGCGTGAAGAGGAGCGTCGGAAGAAGCAAGAGGAGGAAGATGCTCGCATCGCCGAGATCCAGAAACAGGCAGCTGAGCTGTCAGAACAGCGTCGCCTGGCTAGAGAACAAGCCGCCCTCTGGAACGCTGCTTCCCAGCTGGAGAAGGACGAGGAGGATGAGCTCGAGAAGCGCAAGCCTGCGCGCGGGAGCCGGAAGAAGCGGCAGTCTGCTGTCAATGGGTCGGGAGCGAACAGCGAGACGGACGGCCCGCCGCCGGAGGGCAGGAAGCGCAGGAAGGCGAAGCGCTCGAAGCTCAGCCAGAGCCGGGCCGAGCAGAGCGACGACACGGAGGACGACGCGCTCTTCACTGACACGGAGCGCGAGCCCGCGGCTGCTGGCGAGGTGGACGGTGTCGATATGGACGCCGAGCCGGCTAAGCCTCGGGCGAAGCGGGTGATTCGGGAGGATGACGAGGAGGCGGAGCCGACGAGCAAGAGGAGGAAGAAGATCAAGAGCAAGGCGACTATTTCAGATTCGGACGAGGACATAAGCGACTGAGTAGTTACGCTTGCATCCTTCTTGATCGGCGGCGTTTGTAATCTCGTCATGCGTGCATGGCGGTGCACTCCCTGTATCCTTACCATTTTTCTCTATAATCCGCATTGATCGTATCATGATTGCCCAGCATACCTGCAGATGACTACCAAGTACCGACTGGTAGGTATTCGGTGCACAGGCAGGAAAGCGAGCAACGAACGTGCCCATTGTCCGTGTTCGTCGCGTTCCCGTCACGTCCCTGATGGAATAGCCTAAACGAGAGGGCGCATACATCCTCGATCTACACCATCGCAGGCCTCGAACTCTAGCCGTGCAACTTCCTTCTCTTCTTCCACGTAAAACGTAACCCCCTCGCAACTCTACGCCATTCGCGAACGCATCGCACGGAGATTCAGCTCCCTCCCCTCCGTATATCTGATCACTGAGCATCTGTCTCCTGTTGACCACCTAACGCCTCCAGCACCATGACCAGCAAAGTCTTCCAGCTGCAGGCTGGCGTCCAGTCATACGACTGGGGCAAGCTCGGCTCCGCCTCCAAGGCCGCAGAGTTCGCGACCACTACGGGTTTCAAGGTGGACGAGAGCAAGCCGTATGCCGAGGTGCGCTTGCCCTTGCTTACCGCTCTTAGTACACTGCTGACCTACCACGCCGCGCTGTCTAGCTGTGGATGGGCACCCACCCGAACTCGCCTTCGTCCATATACCCCGACGGCACGCCACTCCTCTCCTACCTGCAGGCGCACCCCGAGCTGCTCGGGGCTAAGGTGAAGGAGCACTTTGGTCTGGACCTGCCGTTCCTGTTCAAGGTGCTCGCTATCCGCAAGGCGCTGTCGATCCAGGCGCATCCACACAAGGCGCTGGCACAGAGGCTGCATAAGGAGAGGCCGGATCTGTACAAGGATGCTAACCACAAGGTGCGTATCTCCCACCACTTCGACAAAGACGATGCTGATGCCTCCCGTAGCCCGAGATGGCCATCGCCATCACGGCCTTCTCTGGGTTCTGCGGCTTCCTCCCGCCCGCCGACATCCAGAAGTATCTACAGCTCGTCCCCGAGTTCGCGGCGCTCATCGACCCCTCCGCACGTGAGGCGTTCGTCGCCGCCGCCTCGCCGAGCAAAGATCAGCTCAAAGCCGTCTTTGCCAGCCTGATGGAGGCGCCCGACGCGGAGGTGAAGAAGTGGGTCGGCACGCTCATCCAGCGGTATATCACTGGCAAGGCGGTGAAGCCTGAGGAGAAAGGTGTGGAGCAGCTGGCGATCACGCTCGACAGCCAGTTCCCCGGCGATGTCGGCATCATGTGCATTTTCTTGCTCAACGTTGTGCATCTCAAGCCTGGCGAGGCGGTCTTCCTCAAGGCGGATGACCCGCATGCGTACATTGATGGAGGTAACCACTGGTTTAATTAACTTGACATGACATGCTAATATATAACAACAGACATCATCGAATGTATGGCCACCTCCGACAACGTCGTGCGCGCTGGCCTGACCCCCAAGATCCGCGACGTGCCTACGCTCGTGAACATGCTCACGTACGATACCGCGCCCGCCGCCGAGCAGCTTCTCCCTCCTCAGCCGTTCCGGGGTTCCAAGCACAGCTTGCTGTATGACCCCCCGATCGAGGAGTTCAGCGTTCTCCTCACCCAGCTGGCCGAAGGCGAGGAGGATGCATACGGTGCCATCGACGGGCCCAGCATCCTCATCGTCACAGAGGGCGAGGGCGAGCTGGTAGCCGACGGCAAGACGAACGCCATCAAGAAAGGCCAAGTGTGGTTCATCGGCGCGGACGTCGACGCCAGCTTCAAGGGTACCAGCGGCGGTCTAGTCCTCTACCGCGCCTTTGCTGTCGCTCCTTGAGGTGAGTGCCCCGCTCACCACTCCTCGTCGCCGCTCTGACCCGCGTCGTCGTCTTCCTCATCTGCCACCTGATCGTCTAACGCCGCCCACATCCCCTCCTCTGCCACCTCCGCACCCACGATCTTTGCGAACATCTCCTGTGCCACCTCCGCCGCTCGATCGGCACTATCGACCAGCCCCTCCCCCAGCCCGCTCAGAACGTACACGCCCTCCCTCTCCTCCACCCCGTTCCCACTCTGCGACCCCCCACCAACGAAGTTGTAATAACAAGCAAGGAGTGGCTCTTGCTCTGGCTTTCCCGTCAGCTGCACGAACGCCTTCAGGTATGGCTCGAGCAGCGCCTTCGCCTCCCTTGCGTCGCCGGCGTCGCAGGGCACGGACAAGTAAACAGCATCTAGATACCAAGTATAAGAATGTTACCGTGTAGCTCGAAATGAAATGAGTGGGATACGCACATCGGCCGTAAGGGGTGGACTTGGAGCCCTCGCCCGTCCAGAGACACGTCACAGCCCTGTCCACACCATGCTCCCCCAATGCGTCGGGCGGGAAGACCAGCAGCGCCGTGTCAAAGTTCTCGTCCTCATCCACGATGATCTCCTCCAGGATGGCGAGACAATGCGCAGTCCCGTTCCCCTGCTCTCCGCGCAGTTCCTCCGGTGCCAGCGCAGGCTCGATAACCACCTTCTGCGCCCTGAACACCTCGTCAATGCCCTCCAGCTTGAGGTCCACACCCTCTCCCCCCTTGCTGGGCAGCTCCAGCCGCTCCACTGCGTGCTGCAGGATGTAAGGCGTCCCCCGCACAGCGGCCATGCGGCAGAAGAGCTGCGCCAGCTCGCCCGCGCCGCCGTAATGCCCCACCAGGTAGGCGGAGGGGCCGTACCGTCCTGTGCCGAGTAGATGCTGGCGGATCGCTTTGATCCCTGGGAGAGCTGGGTCTAGGTCTGTGTCATCTGGTGCTGGGATGGGGTAGAAAAGAAGACGGGCGTACCGCTCACCCGCACGCGCTGCGCCACCGCATAAACGAGCGCCCCCGCGCCCTCCTGGTCCATGCCGAACACCTCCTGCAGAAACTGTACAAGGGGCCAGTCCTCCTTCCCTTGCAGCTCGGGAAGGTCCTCCACGGGCACGGTGGGGGAGGCGGCCCAGAGGAGGAAGCGCATGAGCTTGCGTTTTGCGAGTAGAGGGAGGGGGGAGGTGAACACCGCTTCTTTCGAGGCAGGCACTTTGATTGCGCGCGGTGTGCCTTGCGCGGTTGTGGATTCTGTACCTGTGGGAGGGGAAGAAGCGGAATTGGGGGAGCCGGGGGAATAGAGGAAGAGCCCCTGCAGCAGCTGGAACGCACACTGCTTGCTCAGTCGACTCCCCGTGAGGGCGTCGATTAGCGGCGAGAAGGAGCGGATGAGCATTGGCCGCAGCGCCAGGGCGTACTCCCTTGAGCGCTTCTCCAGCTCTGAGCGCGCGTCTTCCCGCACCTGTAGGGAGAGCTGGTTGAGGTAGGGTGGCGTGCGGGAGGAGAGGGCGAGGAGCTCGTTGATGGTTAGGGAGGCGTCGGAGGAGCCGTACGACGGTGAGGGGTCGACATGGAGGAGTGTTAGTCCGGAGAGCGCGAGGGCGCTGGGAGGTGGGTTCAGGACGAGTATGAGGGCACAGGAAAGGGGAATTGAACGGACGCGGCGAGGATTGACTGTGGGAGGGAGGTGCCCAGGAGGAGAACGTCGAATGACGCTGGGAGGGTGTCCATCGCTCGTATCGTCGTATACAAAGGGGATCAGCTCGCGGTATGGGTGTGTATGTGGGTCTGCTGTAAGTGTATGTAGGCCAGTAGGAGGAGGGAAGCGGTGGGGAGGTTGTTGGAGAGGTTATGAGGAGAGGAGAGGAGACGGCCGCACGGGATTGCCAGTACGATCCAGGGTCTAAATTAGGCGCCCACCGGCTACGCACTGTAGTCGGACAACGCACTACGACACCAGTACCTAACATGCCCTGCTAGTATTCGATTCACACTGTCTTTGATTTCTCACCCATAGTTGCATGACTGGGTGTACTTTGGTGCTTCGTACAAAGTTGCAATACGGTAGTGCCCACGGGCATGATTAGCTCCACCGGGCCTTCTCAGGAAGGAGGAACTGCTCGGCCACGCGCCCGGTCTCTGTATGAGAGCATGTTCAAGAGCGTAGGCACATTTTGAGAAGCGGGCCAGCGAGCGCGAGATACAACCATATTTTACAGTACAGGGTGGCCCAGCATTCGATTGTGACCAGTCAAGCTAACATCGTCTCGTCGCGCGTCAGACGCACGAACCATGAATCGTCGAGAGCCGTGCTTCTGTTCCGGAGCTGTGCCTGCGGTGAATTGTCCCTCTCAGCCGTCACGTCCTCACTCGCGGCTCTTTTCAGACGTCGGAGGTTCAAGTACATGCGACATGACTGATAAAACGATTTAGTCCGTGGGGTCCTCTAGGCTCATTTGCTGAACCTTTACCGAAATGGGAACCAGGACGAACCACCTGTATAGATCAGGCCAACCTAGAAACACTGGAGGGAAAAAGAACATACGGAAAGACGTAGCTGGTATAGCTGGTGAGCATTTGGATTCCAAGTGCGACTGCATTGACTTGAGAACGCAGCTAGTATGTGAGCGTCACACAGCCTACCAGATACACTACCGTTTTGGTAAGTCAAGAGATGCGTGCCCTCTTCCATCGTACTCACATAGCAAAGTAGATAGAACCATCTCGTAGGAACAGACTGAAAAGTCGTGTGTACTGCGGACTGCCCTGATTCCACGCTGTCCGAAGGTGGAGCAAGGTACAGCCGAAAAGCACAACTGTGCCACGTGTGTTCAGACTCCAGAAGGCGGTAGGCTTTATGGATGACAGACCATTGAACAGGAACATGGGGGTGCTGTGAAAAGACTTAAGTCCCGCCTGAAGGGATTCTATGAAGCACAAACACTGCAAGTCCGGAGTAATCTGCAGCAGCAGGGCTAACAACTGTTCGCTGGCAGACCGGTTGTGAAATCAATGGATCTCCTTTCACTATCCATGTGAACGCTATGATGAACTCGATCTGTTCTCACAATTGAATCATGTGCGGAATTTTAGTGAAACCAAATACTCACGAACCACGTCACTAATACTCGTTGACTCTCCAGCAGAATTTGGAACAGCGGTGTATGCTTACCACAGTAGAATGAGATAAGCCCTCTTTGCACTGCAAGAATGAGCTACTCTCTATCCGCTCCTTGGAGAGGAGACATACTAGCAGGTGATTCCCAGTAAAACGCGATCACTCGCAGGAGCAGCAAGATATCGGCGGTGCTCGCTGTAAGAGAAATAAGACTACCACATAACATACATGGAGCTCAGTGGGCGGGCCGAGACGAGGGCTGTAGAGAACATACATGCAGTGAATTGGGGCCAGAATTCTGCAGCTATGAATATCGCTCCATTAACGCGCCTGTCAGCTGAAGATCGAGCATACATCTACAAGAAACTCTAAGCAGGTTTGATAAACGCTCAACCGGAGCCTTACGTGGCCAGAATCCAACAAAGCGGCTGATGAGCTGTAGTAAGGTTTCCGCCCAAGGGCCAAACGCAAAATAGAATGATTCACTCACTCAGCATATCAGGCACACTTGAACTCTCAGAGCATGCTGCCAAACTTTGTTGAATCTTTCTTACAGGAAGTTCAGAAGACCGGAATAGCGGCAAAAGAGGTAGAGATATTTTGGAAAAGACCACTCCGTGCTGCTTTTCGTTAGAAGCAAGTTTAAGGTCAGGCGGTCATCTCTTACAACCAGATCAAGTACACCTAGGAGGTGATTAAGGATAG
Source organism: Calocera cornea HHB12733 (assembly GCA_001632435.1). Lineage (NCBI taxonomy): Eukaryota > Fungi > Basidiomycota > Dacrymycetes > Dacrymycetales > Dacrymycetaceae > Calocera > Calocera cornea. The sequence goes on from KV424039.1 coordinate 44,088, forward strand.
ACACAAAGACGACAGCAACGAAGGGGAATCACCTCTGATTCCAACATGAGTATCCAGTCATACACCAGCAGGGTGAGGGCTGCCCCTGCACACCGGCTAAGCTCCAATTCGGTTGAGAACGCGCTCACGCACATTGGACAATATAGCCAGCCTCTAGCGGGACAGAGCTCCCGAGCACCATGGCTCTCTTCAGGACTTGAATACAAGCAGAGCTCGTTGACCAACGGCTTATAGGCCGCTCGAACCATACGTCTGAAAATGTTCGAGTCAATTGTTATTGGGCCGGCCTCAGACTAGTGTGAAGGCACCATCGCGAGGGCTGTGAAGGCTCTTGTGAGACTATTTTGAGACACAATCTGACAGATGCAGGCACTTGCTCTCCATCCTGTCAGAACATTAGCTCATCGCACGCCCAATGCTTGTGTATACTGATTACCTATGCTCGAACCCTCAGGCGGTGTGTGAAACGTGTCAGACAGCAGTACACCGGGAGGACAGCAAGCGGAAGACCCCGATGATTAGCTCCTCGCGAGTCCGCGGCGCCAATCGCCAATCGCCAATCGCACTCGGGGTTGCCGAGCCAGCGCAGGTCGCAGACGAAGAGTGTAAACATAAGGAATGGAGAATGAGAGGAGCCCGGCTGTCCTGGGTATTCCGTCCAACCACAGCCTAATTTAGCGCGCTCCACGGGCGACAGCTGCGAACGAGATAGGCGCTCGGTCCTGTTCCGACCACACGACATCCTCCCTGTCTCCTGCTCACCGCCCTCATCGCTCACGTACGATCATAGAACAGGTCGCAAAGTGATGCATAGTGTACAGATGCAGTATGGTCGTACAACCGAGGAGAAAGTACGGGTACTTCAAGCTCGCAAGGGTTATCATGCAGCCTCCTGCGCCGGCGGGCCCGAGGCGGGCGGGAGGTCAACCTCCATACCTACGTCGAGCGGCTCCCCTTCCGCGCTTTCTCCTCCCTGTCCCTCCTGCGCATCCCCACTCCCACTTATCCCCGCACCCACCGCTACAGCGTCCACCTTCCCGACCCCACCATCTGGCGGCTGCTCTACCGCCTGCACGTGCGACCGCAGCTCCCTCTCCTTCTCCTGTGCGGGCTCGCCATCACCGTCCGAGAGCGGGATCTGAGGCGGGGGGACGTACGGCGCCATAGCGGGGAAGGCGTCTGCGAGTCCTGCGGAGAGGTGCTGCAGGTATGACTGTGAGCGCGTGAGAACCCTTGTCAGTGCGTGCGGGGAGGAGGGATGCGAGGAGAGGGCCCGTACATGCACCGCGTGAACTTTGCCGTTCGTGAACTGGTTTTCGGCCGCCGTGAGCTCCAGCATCGTCCGCGTGTAGTCATCCGGGTTCCTTCCTTCGTCCAAGTACCTGTCCCGCACGTCAGCTTGGTGCACCCCGAAGCAAGGAGATGACGCACTCCAAGACCTGCACAGGCACCCACTCCTCCAACAGTGGCGCGAGCTCATCAAGCTGCACCAAGCTGTCCACGACCTCCCTCACCGTCGCCTGGATCAACGGCCCGTCCTCCTCCCTGCGCGGCGCATACACGGCCTCTGCGCGCGTCTGGAGGGTATTGAGCTCCTCGGCCAGGCCCTCGAGCAGCAGCTCGACCTTGCCGAGTGTCCCCTCGGGCCGGCGCCTGTCGGACGCTTTGAGCCCGAAGCGGGGTGCTGAGGGCGTTGTGGGGGATGCTCCGGGGGAGAGGGCTGAGTCCCCAGGGGTGAAAGGTGTGTAGGGGGCCGCGTCGCTGTCCGAGGAGTCGTCCGGCGAGGACGCGCCTGGTGTTTGGGGGGCAGAGGGTGCGGGGGAGCGGGCGTGGGGGGCCGGGAGAGGCGAAGGGGCGGACATGCTTGGATGGTATATTCCGTGCCCGCGAGTCTGGGATGGAGGAGACGACGTCGGGAGCGGACTGAGGATGGCGAGGAGCGCGAAGGACTCGTGCGGCGCGTTGATGCTACGAGACGGGGGCAGATAACCAGCGGACGAACTCGACTCAACGCATATACAGTACGTGCACAAATGTCCGGCCTCTTCGAATTCGCTGTCCTGCTTTCTGTTACCTTACTCGGTGACAACATACAGAGGCCAGGCTGCCCAATGAATCAGTTGCACTGTGTTGCATCCAACCCTTGGTCTCACCATGCCATGCCCCACTTCACAGCACCCTCAGTGTTTCCCCTTCCCTCCCACCTCATGTGATACTGTTCCTGTGTCCAACCACGGCCCGCTTTTTGCCTTTGTCAATCACAGAGGGAAAAAGATGGCATGAAGATGACAGGCCCTCATGACCTAATGCCCTGTCTAAGAGGACAAAATTGTCTCTCTAGCCAAACACACATGCCAGGCTTGAGACTATGCCATTGGACCACATGTGCCCCGGTACCAGCAGGTGATCAAACTTGCATCAATGCAAGTATTACTTACCCTGACCTTTGTTCCTTCCCCTACATTTGCTGAAAATAATGTATACCTGTAACTGTACCTGCATACAACTACTGGTTACATGCAGGTAACAAGCTGTACTGTACTGGATGCTGATGCTGTGGGCCGAATTTGACAGGCTTGGCAAGGAACGAAGTATCTGGAGGGTGCGCTCCCAGGTTGCAGGGAAGTGAAGGGGGAGGCATTGTACCTTGGAGGGTACAGAGTGCGCTCAGATGAGTGGTCCGACACCCGCTGGAAGGTTGCTATCAACTACCTCGACAGCCGGAGCAGAGCAAGAGGCGCAGGCAAACGTGGTCCTCTGCACCGAGGGCCCGAGCTCGAGCCGGAGGGACGCGCACGTTCCGGAGCAGCCGTTTGGAAGGCATCGGAAGCAGGATACTTAATTACGGGGGTGGCCGATATGGACCCGATTTGGTCCATGGCATGACAGTCCATGGTCAAGTGCCCAATGTCATGATCATGCGTGAGCCGCACAAGCCACCAGTCTCCAGCACAGTGATGCACTGTCCTTTGTGTGCGCGCTGCGCCATGCAGGAATGGTATACGTGGTGGTGTCGGTCTCGTGACAGCGACGTCCTCATGTTCCAACCTCGTAACCAGGGCTAGCAAGGTCCAGTCCAGTCCAGCGGCACGTACGCCGCGGGCGGCGCTGTGCGAGCTCATCAGCGCCTCGCTGTGCTACGGTAGTCCACGGGAAAATTCCGGCGTATTCCGACAGCTTCCTCATTGTCCCAAGCAGCGGAAGCTCGTTCACTCGGCACGGCCCATTGTCCATCCTGTTCTGTCCAGCGCGCCAACAGCTGCAACAGGCCGACGCGAAGCAGCCTCCGCCCAGGGGGCCGAATGAACACTGCGGAATGCAGAAGGGCAACGGACGTGCGTACTATGATAGTTACTGTATCCCGTCCAATCCCCGCCCGAGCGCGCGATGCGCATCAGCGATATGCCGGATACGCACCTTGCCGACGGGCGACCGACCGCGCGCGCTTCTTCATCTTAAAGCGACCGCGCCTGCTTCTTCGTTGCCAGGAGTCAGGTCGGAGCCTGGTTGCGAACGCGCGCTTGCGTAAGTGGTGATTAGAAGGCGGAGGGCTTCGGGAATTAGGAACGAGCAATATCATATCGCGCACGGCGCGTGCGCGCGCTCGGCGAATGGCCAGGAATGGACACTTGCCGTCCTTCTTCCCCTCTCCTCGCAATCTTGCCCAGATCTAACCGGTGCTGGTGCTGGTGCTGGTGCTGGTGCCCGTGGCCCCTGTCACGCGCAACATGAAGTCAGGCGGAGCAGGCGGGCTTACCGGTCGTCAGGCCTCCTCCAGCGATGCCGGCACCGCACGGGCGATGGAGGTGCCCGCCCGGAACTTAGATGACCAGGAGGTGCCGTGACGAGATGGCGCCCGGCCTGGGCACGCGCTGCTCTCGTATACCGTAAGCTACGGCTGACAGGCGTTGTAAGAGTAACTTCAACTGTTAGTACTTCACTTATTTGTAAGTTACCGGTTATGTAGCACTCATTAGCAGGGAAAGCAAGATCGGGAGAGACCCTTCACAGATCCCTCGGTGCCCGCTGTCGCGGGTGCACGGCTGGACGGCCGATCCCCCGAATCTACTCGATCGCCCCCTCATAAGCTACCGATACAGTTATCGGTACGACTACTACTAACTCATATCAGTTACAGCTATGATAACATCCACTGCCCCCCCCCGGCCTCAGCAACCGGACGGCCCAACGGGACCAAGCCTAGTGCGTACAGCACAGTGCGCCCGGAGGAATGCCGCTCCTGCCAGTGGGGCGCAATCAAGCTCCCTCTGGCCACGTGGGGAGCGGGGTCACGTAACGACCGGCTCGGCTCGGGGAGGACGGGAGGAGGAAGGGCGCCGGCCCGGGGGGTCGGTCGCGTAAGAGCGAGCAAGGGGGGGCGATCACTGCGTGATCAGTGTACAGTACAGTACAGTAGTCGATGGGGATGTGTTAAAGTTGGATGGGCATGCGATTCTTGGCTGTGCCGAACGGCTGGGGAGTTGGGGTGCTACTGTGTACTGACAGGAGGACAAGGACAGGGACAAGGACTGGGGCTGCCGGGTGTGATGATGGGAAGGTGACAATAGACAATGGGCGAGGGGCCGAATGGATGGTGGGGCGTGGAGGGCCCGATTGGGAGATTGCAGAGGGGGTGCGCTCCCACGCGCGCAATGTACAGACGGACGAGAAGCCGTGCCGGACGCTGTACTGTACTATTGTAGGACGATACTGACTGAGCGAGAGAGGCACGGTACAGTAAGAGGGTGGGAGTAAGCTCCTTTCGCATTGGGTTTTGCGATATGGACATGGACATGGCAAAGCTTCGGGGTGCGCTTACGCCGGTGGTTGTCCAATAGATACTCGACTCTAGAGACGATATCGATGTGGATATTGAATGGGGAAGAGCCGGGAAGGGCAGAAGACAGGGTAAAGTGACAGCGGAGGAGGCAGGAGCAGGACCCCGGGGAGCATGGCAACGGCCCTAAGCCGTGAGGGGCCCATGAAACGCCTCGGGAAGCACACGCGCCCGGCAGGCACGACGACGACGGGGACGACTGGCGGCTCGCGGCTCGCGTGCGATTCTGCACGAGCGGGTCTCGAGACTGCCACCCAGCCGGCTTCCTCTCCTCTCCCCTCCAGCAAGAGGCTTCTGCTTCCCCCATTGCCCTCCCAATCGCCCCTCCTCTCGGACCCTTTTCAGACGCTCACTAATTGCACATTTCCTCACCTCGTCCCTTGCCCGCCTGCCCCGCTCCTCCTCCCCGTCACCCCTCCTCTTCCTCCTCCCCATTATCACCCTCCCTCTATCCCCCCCACCAGCACCCAGGACCCACCCACCCCACTCCCTCTACCCTTCCCCACCACCTCATGCGCATCCCCCCCACCATGGCCACCTTCGCCTCCTACACCTCCCTCGGCCCAACCGACAAGTCAAAGGTCTCCTCCGCCCTCCAGTCAATCATCCTCGCCGGCGCAGGCGCGCGCGACAGGGTCCCGCTCATCCAGGTGCTGCTGGACGATGTGGCAGACGGGCGGGGCAGGATAGGCCAGAAGGGTAAGTCCTTGTGCGGTGTATCCTGTTGTAGGACCGGAGGGCTGACGTGAGGCCCAGAAACGGGCCAGGCGCTCCTGGCTGCGAAGGTGCTTGCGCGCGTGCCGGAGGGCGCGCAGGTGTTCGGCCAGACAAAGGTGCGCCCTCTCCTCCGTCCCATATCCGTTTCTGTAGCACAGTGCTGACCTCGGAGCAGAACCTCCGAGCATTCCTCAAGGTCATCAAGTCCGTATCGCTACCCGCGGACGCTCAGACCGAAGCGATGCGCTGCGTGGCGAACGCGCTGCTGCTCGTGCCCTCGGCCAGGGAGGAGTGGATCAGCATCGGCGGGGCTGATGCGTGCATAGACATCCTAGACGTGCGCCTTTCCTCATCTCGCAAAGGTGCCGTGGGACTGAACGAGGCACAGAGAGACAGCTACGGCCCGGAGACGTACTTCCCCGCAGCGCGCATCGTATACCTCATCACCGTCGCCCGCACGCCCTACATCCTCAAGATGGTCGACCAGTACCGCATCGTGGACACGCTCTCCCGGGTATGCGCCTGTCCTACTCAGGAAGCGGTACCGCTGCTGACTCGCGGTGATACAGCGCTTGGAAAGCATCTTTGACAACTTCCCCATTTCGCAGCCGTGGACGAAGGAGGCCTTGACGGACCTCCTCAAGCTCACGTTCAACATGACGCTGCAGTATCCGCGCATGATCGACGAGACGCCCGGAGGGAGCAACCGCGTGCTAGGCGAGCTGTGGGACGACAAGTTTGCAGTGTATGTGCTGTGTTCCCAAAAGTGCAGTATATGCGCTGACCTGACCATGCTGTGGTAGAATTGTTCCAACCCTTCTGAGATTGTACCACGGCCTTCCCCCCACCTCCGTCCCGCTCACAGCCCCGCTCACGCACGTCATCCACGTCCTGCTCAACGTCCCCGTCGAGCCCTTCACGACGCTCTTCTTCCCCTCGCAGGGCTCGCCCACGGGCTCCTCGCATGGCTCGGCCGGGCCCTCTCCGAACGGCTCTTCCGCGCACCCGCCCGAGTCGTTTGGCCAGCGCGCGCTCAACTACCTCCAGCGCCGCTCCATCTCGAGCGACAAGCACCCGTTCATCGGCCGCCGCTCTTCGCCCCAGCCAAGCACGGACGCCTTCAAGCGCAGTATGGACCTGCTCGACAGCGCGCTCGCGCACTATTTCCCCGCCTCGGACAGGGAGATCACCGAGCCGGACGACCTCAAGGTGCGGCTAATGGCGAAGAAGGAGGACGTGAATGTGGACGAGGCGCTCTCCCCGCTCGTCCTGTTCATACAGAGGCTCATAGCGGGGAACGAGCATGTCAGGGAGCGCATCAGGACAGTGCTGCTCCCCCCGGACTTGTGCGTCTTCGTCTCGTGTTTGTGCGAATGGGGGGCGATGTGTGCTGACCAGCCGGACAGGGACCGCTCGGTGCCGCTCCAGAGACGGCCGGACCTCGTGGGCCGGCTTGTCAGGCTGCTCACGTCGGTGCATATGCCGCGGCTCAAGGACGCGGTCGGGGAGATGCTGTACGCTATGTGCGACGCGAATGGTCCGTGCCTCCGCCTAACCAGTCGTGTGATGCGATCTGACCCCCAAACCAGCCGAACAGCTCGCCTCCGCAATCGGGTACGGCAACGTCGCGGGCTTCCTCTTCAACAAAGGCATAATGATCCCCCCGCCCGACTCTGGCGACAACGGCGTGAACCCCATAACGGGCACGACGAGCAGCAGCAGCAGCAGCAACCACACCTCCTCCGCACCGCCCATAGTCGACATGGACACGCCCATGACGGAGGAGGAGAAGGAGGCCGAGGCGGAGCGGCTGTTCGTCCTGTTTGATCGGCTGGAGCGCTCGGGCTACGGGGTCAACCCCGTGAGGAGGGCCCAGCAGGAGGGCCGGTTTCAGGAGATCGAGTGATCGCCGTCTCCGCCGCTGCTACCGCCGCTTTTTCTACCGTGCCCGAGCTGCCGTCGCCGAAGACCATCGCTACAGCGCAATAAGGAACTCGGCGCCTTGATCGGCTTCGAACCATACGATCGCTGCACCCGCACTCGCACCCACAATCTACATATGTCACTGGGAACCTCGCTTGACTACTTGGCTCTCTCTCGCTCTCTCTCTCCTCCCCATCATACCTCTTGTTCTCATCCTGTTGGAACACTCCCCCGCTCGTCTCCCCTTTCGTAATTATTGATACACTAATGCGTGTCTTCCCTTCCTCTTTCTTGTCTTCCTCTTCGTCTTCTCTTCTCATCTCGTATCTTCTGACCCCCCACCCCGCAGCACCGCACCGGCACCTCTTGCTACCACCACCCTCTCACCTCACCTCACGTACCATCACATACGGGCACTGACGTAGAAAATCCTCTAATTACTCCATGTAGCGCTCTACCGTACAGTAGGCAAGATGAAATTACTACTCTAATGACATGATCTGTCGTTGTAAACCTGTGGTGTATTACATTGGCGCGGCACACGCCGCGGATTGCCCGACGCGTGCCGTGCCTGTTTGGTACGCCGCATCCCATCCATCCCTCCGGGTATACAGTTCCCCCAACCCCGCTGCGTGCATCGTGCCGACGTCGACAATGACCACGATAATGTCATGTGCTGCCCGTGCACAACCCCAAAGCGCATCAACCACACGCGCATCCCGCACTCCCGGTCGAGGAACTGAACGCGTAATCTAATCTCCGCTCATGAGTCGCGCGCGCTCTTTAGGGTGAGGGCCACCACGGCCGCAGGGCAGCAGGGGCACCAGGGCTGGGTGCTCTAACGTTCACGCGGCCTGCGGTTCGCTGGGTCACACGGGCGAAAAGGGGGGAATGGAATTGCCTTTTGATGCTGCCGGGCGGTGCTGGGGCTGGGAGGGGAGGGGATAAATGGAGGGCTGGACGGGCGGGGATTACCCCGCACTCGCACTCGGGGTGTTTGTCCCTTGTCCAGCGAACGAGTTCAGTACACGACCTGCGACAGCGCGAGCTACAGAACGGCCAGGAAGAGAAGTAAGACAAGCAAGTACAAAATGGCGACAACTACGACAGAAGACCGCCTCGCCGCGCTCGAAGCGCGCATCGCCCTGCTCGAGGACCACAACGCGGTGCGCAAGCTGCAGCACGCGTACGGGTACTACATCGACAAGTGCCTGTACAACCAGGTCGTCGACCTCTTCACCGAGGACTGCGAGGTCCAGTTCCACGGAGGCGTGTTCAAGGGCAAGGCCGGCGCCAGGAGGCTGTATGTCGAGCGGTTCCAGAAGGCGTTTGTGGGGGGGAGGAATGGGCCCGTGTTTGGGTGCGCTCGCCGGCTCGCCGAACTGACATACAGCAGCTGATACTCTGGTGCGTGGGGCCGCACAGGTTCCTCCTCGACCACCCCATGATGCAGGACATCATCGACGTCTCGCCCGACCGGAAGACGGCCAAGGCGCGCATGCGCTGCCTGATGCAGGCCGGCACGCACGACAGCGCGCTCGACCCGAACGCCAAGGCCGGCGGGCCGGCGCTCAGGCAGTGGTGGGAGGGCGGCATATACGAGAACACGTATGCGCGCGGGGAGGACGGCAGGTGGAGGATCAAGGTCTTGAACTATAGGGCCCTGTGGCACGCAAAGTTCGAGGAGGGGTGGGCGCATACGAAGGTGGGCTGCCGCTCTTGCACTGCTGGGCGACGTGACTGACGACGGGCGTGCCAGCCCACGTTCGTCCCCTTCCTCAGCAAGACTGTCGGCGAGGGCGACCCTCTGGGACCAGACGAGCTCTACTCGGACAAATGGGTGCGCATTTCATTTTTCATTACAGTACGACAAGGACGTAGCGGCTCATTCTACCCTCCCTCCCTCTTTCTAGCTCTGGCCGGAGACCCACACTGTGCCGTTCCACTACCCGCACCCGATCACGGGCGAGTGGGTCACTGCGGAGGAGCTGCACGCGCCGCCCAAGGTCGACAATGGGATCAAGGCGTTCGCAGATGTGAAGGAGTGAGGATGTGGTGGTGTGGTGGTCCGGTTGTACAGCGTGTTAAAAGGATAGAAGATGAATGAAGCAAGTGAAGAAGAGAACGTGCTCGTCAGAATTGCAGAAGGTTGCATCCACAGCAGGCCATTCGACCTTTAAGACTGTTGAGCTTGATAATAATGTGATCTGTGTATCATCACTCGAGCGTAGGAAAGCGCTCTCCCCCAGCATGCCCCTCATATACTATTTTTCGCCGCCGCCCGGGCCCAATTAATATTGCCTCCGTGCCCGTGCTCGGCAGCAATCCGGCCCCGCGCGCGTACGCCGATGATAATATTTGCATCCACGCTGAAATTTGCCCCTTCAAAAAAGTCAAAGAGCCGGCCCTCATTGCCCTGACGCAGTCAACGCTCCTATATCTCCTTCTTCCCTCCCTCCTCCTTCCACTTCCACTCCCTTTCCTTCCCCGTTCCAAACAACTACCACTGCAATGGCCAAAGATCCCCAGGCTAAGAAGGCGAAGAAGGTCGCGAAGGTCGCGGCAAAGCCCGCCGCGGCGCCCGTAAAGGCTGCAAAGGCAGTCAAGGTGCCCAAGGGCCAGGTCGCCCAGGTGCCAATCTCATCCAAGGAGATCCTCGCAAAGGCGAAGAAGACCACCCCTGCCCCCGCTGCGGCTGTCCCTGCTGTACGTTACCCCTTTCCTCGCAGCACTCCCGGCTCGAAAATGCTTACAATTTGCGCAGAAGGCCGACAAGAAGGATAAGAAGGCTAAGAAGGCTGCTGCGCCGCCCCCGCCGCCTCCCCCTCCTGCGGCCGACTCCGATGAGGACGACTCTGAGGAGGAAGAGGACTCGGACGAGGAGCCCCCCAAGGCGCAGCAGGTAAAGCCTTCCCTGCCTGTCGGGAAGAAGGCTGAGGAAACTTCCGACACTGAGGAGGACAGCGAGGATGGTGATGACGAGTCCGACGAGGAAGAGGCGAAACCCGCGGCCAAGTCCACCCCTGCCAAGACTGCTGCACCTGCTGCGAAGGCCACTGTTGAGGAATCCTCCGAGGAGGAGGAGGACAGCGAGGAGGAAGAGTCTGACGACGAGCCTACCCCGGCCGCCGCTGTCAAGACCAATGGGAATGGGAATGGCAAGGCCGCTGTTGCTGCTGCGGCTGATAGCGAGGAGGAGGACAGCGAGGAGGACTCGGAGGAGGAATCCGATGATGAGCCTGCCCCTGCTGCTGCCGTGAAGACGAACGGCAAGGCTGCCCCTGCTGTTACCGCTGAGGACTCCGATGAGGAGGACTCTGACGAGGAGGACGATGATGAGCCCAAGGCTGCCAAGATGGACGTTGATGAGGAGGACAGCGACGAGGATGATGATGAGGACAGCGACGAGGATGATGATGAGGAGGACTCTGATGAGGACGAGGTGCCTGCGCCCAAGACTGGCAAACGCAAGGCCGAGGAGGAGGTCGCCCCTCCCAAGAAGGTCGCCAAGACCAAGGCGGACCAGACTGCGGGTGCCGCCGCGGCCGACGCGGACGAACCCAAGACAATCATCGTCAAGAACCTGTCGTGGAACGTGGACGAGGACTGGCTGCGGACCGAGTTCGCCGCATGCGGCGAGATCACCGGTGTGCGCATACAGCTCGACCGCGACACCGGCCGCTCCCGCGGCTTTGGATTCATCGACTTCACCGAGCCTGCCGCGGTTACCAAGGCGCTCGAGACGCTGCAGGGCCACGAGATCGACGGGCGCGAGGTGACGATCGACAAGTGCGAGTCGAACCCTCGCAACAAGGAGGCGCGCGCGAACAAGTTTGGCGACACGCCCTCGGCGCCCTCGCAGACGCTCTTCGTCGGCAACGTCTCGTTCGACTGCGACGAGGACACTCTCTGGCAAGCGTTTGCCGACTTCGGCTCGGTGAAGAGCGTCCGCTTGCCCACGGACCGCGATACCGGCAAGCCGAAGGGCTTTGGATACGTCGAGTTCGAGGACCAGGCCGGTGCGACGGCAGCGTTCCAGGCGGGCACGCAGGGGCTCGAGATCGCCGGCCGCTCCGTGCGGCTGGACTACTCCCAGCCGAGGGACAACTCCGGTGGTGACCGTGGTGGCCGTGGTGGCTTCGGCGGGCGTGGTGGTGGACGCGGCGGGTTTGGCGGTGACCGTGGCGGCCGTGGCGGGTTTGGCGGACGCGGTGGCGGACGCGGCGGTTTCGGTGACCGGGGGGGTCGTGGCCGGGGAGGCTTCCGTGGTGGTGACCGCGGTGGCGACCGCGGCCGGGGCGGGTTCCGCGGTGGTGACCGGGGCCGTGGGTTCCGGACTGGCGCCGCTGTGCCCGGGGCGGGGAAGAAGATCTCGTTCGACTGAGCCCTGCGCCCAGCCGATCGCGAGATCGAGGACCCGTCCGTTGGCTGTCGGTTGACGATTGACGATTGATGCTGATCTGCGCCCCGCTTGCTTGCTTGCTTGCCTTGATTATGATTGACGACTTGGATCGTTCTCCGCGCTGTTTCCGTCTCCTCTCCCGTTCTCCCGCTCGCACTCGCACTCCTCGGTACAAAAGGCCGCATACATATGTCTTTAGGGCCACAGCAGTTTATGACTGCTGACTACTACTCCGTGTTTCCTGTTCCTGTCCATGATGACTCTTGTTTGATGCTAGCACACTTGACCTAATCGACTCGTGGACAATCCCGTCCAGTCCGTCCATGACTCACTGAAGGTTATCCTCCAAACTTTTCCCTAAATAAAATTGCATCAAAAGCGTGTTGAGCATTGTTGAAGAAGCAGCTTCCACGAGGGAGCTGGCGTGCTCCGTGTTTGGTTTTAGCAAAAGCTTCCACGTCGACTAGCCCCCTACATCGCCACGCCCCAGGTCCCTTCATTACACGTCTCCAGTCGAAATTCCGGTGCCGCATCCCGACGCGCATACATCTGCCTCGTCCCTCGCCTGACTCCCTCCTTCACAGTTACTTTCATTCTTTCCCCCCGTTGTCGTCGTCGGGATACACTAGCACACCATGGCCCAGTACTCGTACGACGAGTCGGGCAGCATGGCCTCCTTCCTCGTCCTCACCTTCCTCGCCGTCGTCCTCGTCCCCCTCACCTACTCCTTCGTCCCCAGCAGAGGTCCGTCGCGTGCCCTTCCCGTTCTCTGTTCTTATACTGAAGTACGGCAGGCAAATCGAAGGACGAGCACTGCACGTGCTCAGAGTGTCGCGCCAAGGAGCAGAAAGTGCACAAGCGCAAGCAGAGATCCCTCCTCAGCTTACGCGTCGGACCAAAGTGCGTGCCCGCTCCCTCCTCCCTTGCGTGGAAAGTCGCTGACCAAACAGCGTGGCAGAGCGCTCCTCACGCTTTCGTTGTGGGGCCTGTTCGGGTACACGCTCTACAGAGTCGCGACGATGGACGTGGACTCGGCGATCTACGACCCGTTTGCGATCCTGGGGATCCGCACGGGGACCAGCGAGGCGGATATCAAGCGGCATTATCGGCGGTTGTCGTTAAAATTGTGCGTTATACCCCTATGTTCAGCATCGGGCAGTGTCTCACGCGCTGCAGCCACCCGGACAAGGTCAAGCTCGCGGTGAACGAGACGCTCGAGATGGTGCAGGAGAAGTTTGTCGACCTCACCAAGGCCTACAAGGCGCTCACCGACGAGACTGTGCGCCGCAACCTGGAGCTGTACGGCCACCCGGATGGGAAGCAGGAGTACAGCGTGGGCATCGCGATCCCGCGGTGGATCGTCGAGGGGCAGAACAACATCTGGGTGCTGGGCGTGTACGGGGTCGTCTTCGGCGTGGGGCTGCCGTTCCTCGTCGGGAGATGGTGGTTCACTTCGAGGAAGATGACGCGCGACCGCGTGCAGGGCGCGACGGCCACGCTGTTCTTTAAGAACATGCGGGACAAGTCGGACTACCCTGTGCTGGTGGAGCTGCTCGGGAGGAGCTGGGAGCTGGAGCGGCCCGTGGCTAAGCGGTCGCCAGCGGCTGAGGAGGCCCTCGATGGGATCGTCAAGAGCGTGAGGGAGAAGGTGCCGCTGTGGACGCCGGTGGGCGAGTTTGATAGTGCCCGCACGAGACGGGCGACGGCGCTGCTGTGGGCGCATCTGCTTAGGCTGCCTCTATCGGACCCGTCTCTGGAACATGGTAAGCTTCTGCCTTTGCGCTTCTGGGCAAAGAGCTCCAGCTGACGCTGCCTGCAGAACAAGACGACCTCCTCCTGCAAACGCGCGACATGCTCAAGTCGATGCTCTCCATCTCCCTCGCACACAACTGGCTCTCCCTCTCCCTCAAAGTAATGCGCCTCCAAGCCGCGCTCGCCCAGGCCGTCCCGCCAGCCTCGCTAAACGGGGCGGTGCTGCAGCTGCCGCAGATCCGGAATGAGGAGGTGGCGGACGACGAGAGGGAGGAGCTGGAGGGGCGGTTGTTGCAGTGGAAGAAGCTCGAGGATGAGAGGCTGGAGGAGGCACGGAAGGCGTTTGGAAGGTGGGGGAGACTGGAGGTCGTGGACGCTTATTTCAAGGGTTTGTGCCTTTTTTTTTTCCCTCAGTGCTCTGGCTGACAGTGGTGCGAAAGTCATCGACGAAAAGGTCGTCACTCCGGGGGCGATCGTCTTCCTCGTCCTGAAGCTGCGGCTGCAGCCACCGGCAGTGCTGGCGACGGCTAATGGTAGCGCGTCTGCCGCGAGCACAGAAAAGGACACGTCCAAGCCGAGCAACGATGACGAAACGGCATTCTTATTGTCCAGGAAGGAGGCGGAGGACCTGCCGAAGGGTGCTGTGACGCCTGGGTTGGCGCATGCACCGCGGTGGCCCGATGTACGTTCCCAGATCCTCAATCTATGCAGCACAAGCTGACAACGCCCCGCAGGACCGACGCCCAGGCTGGTGGGTTTTCATCGGCGACCGGCGCACAGACCGGGTTGTTGTCCCGCCCATCCGGATCGCCAACATCCCCCTGTCGGACGAGAGTCGCGGGGCGCACAATTACCGCATGTACAAGATGCAGTTCCAGGCGCCGCCGCAGGTCGCGATATACCCGTTTAGCGTGCATATCATCAGCGATACGTACATCGGGGAGGATGCGGTGCGGGATGTCAAGGTGCCTGATTTTGCCCTGCATCTGTTGCGTTGGCTAACGGCGTGTGTTATTAGCTGCAAGTGGTCGATCCCGCAGTGCTCGGCGCAGATGCGGACGTGGAGGAGGACGACATCTCCGACCCGGACGAGGACACGCTCGAGGGCCAGCTTGCAGCCATGAAAGGCGGGCGGGTCAAGCCCTCCCCCGTGCACGGCGAGTTCGCGGACGAGGACGACGAGGAAGAGGAAGAGGACGACGAGGAGAGCGGGACGGACGACGATAGCGATGATGATAGCAGCGATAGCGATAGCGACTAGAGGGCGGTCGTGTAACTAATGGTATTACTGCGCTAATGAGGCGTGCCGCCAGCCCGCTTGGGCGATGGTGCTGGCATCGAGCGTTTGCTCTGTGGGCGGCTCTATGGCGTCTAAGGAATCTTCTTCCTCCTGGGAGACCTCTTCGGGCCTTGGGATAGGCAGTACCGTGCACGCTCCATCTTCCGAAACCGCCACGACAGTAGCGAGGTGGAGCATAATCTCCGGGCTGAAAGTGAGGCGGTTCAGCCCTAGCTCCTATCGCGCACATAAGGTCAGTATCCACGAGCGTTCCGCAATATGGAACAGGACGAACCTTCCACGCTACCACCTCACCCACCGTGAGCTCCTCGCCGGACAGCACAGGCTTGAGGCCGTCCCATGCCCGCTCGACCTGCGCCCAATCGAGCCCCGTACCCTCTTTCCCCTCCCTACCACCACCACCGGTGACACCATCGCCCCGGCCCCCTCGCTCCTGAGGGAGCACCGCAACCACCTCCCTCGCCGCGCAGTCCACGCTGGTCACAAAGACGTTCCCCGGCAGGCCCTCCCTCTCCGAGGGGGGGACGAATCGCGGCCGTTTGTTGCGCGGGCCCGTCTCCGTCCCCGGGCTGTGGCCAGGGCTGTCGAACAGCGTCTTCTGCCCGTGCTTGCCCGCCATGGACTTCTTGAACCCCTTGCGCTTGTTCTTGTTGCTTAACGAGGAGCCGACCTCGGGCTGAGGCGGGTGTGGGGTTTGGAGGGAGGAGGGCGCGGAGGGAGGGGGCGTGTCGTACGGCAGGGTGAAGGGCTGTTCTTCCGGCCCGTCCGCCTCGTGCTCCACCGTGTCCATTTCTCGGAGTTGCAGGGTGACATCAACCGCCTCGGTCAGGGAAGGGGCAGCAGGCTCCCCAGCCCCAACCCCAACCTTGCGCCGCACCTCCAGAGCCTCGAGAGCAGCACCAGAGCCCTCCACAGCACCGTCACCGGCACCCTTAAGCAGCGCCCTCCTCTTCCTCCGCCTGGCGTTCCTCGAGTGCGTCGAGGGCTTGCCCTCTCCGGGAGGGACGGGCTCGGCGGGGGTGCGGAGGACGGCGGGGGTCGGCCTGCAGGAGATGGATGATGGTCAGCGGGGTTGGGGGAAGGGAGGGAAGGGAGGGGGGGAACGCACGTTTGCGGTGTGAGTCCGTTGCGGGTTTGGGCGGGGTGGAGCGTTGCGGGTTTGGGGAGTGCAGCGGGGGAGTCGGCTGAGCTGGTTTCTGAGTCTGAGGAAGAGTCTGAGGAAGACTCGCTTTCCTCCTCCTCCGCCTCCTCCTCTTCCTTTTCCTCAGACTCTCTCTCTCCTTGTGAGTCGCTGGAGCCGTCCGATTCCTCTGAGGACCTTGATTCCTCTTCGGACGAGTCCTCGACAGACTCGGTAGATACGGACTTGGGAGCGCTGGCCGGGATGAGCTGGCGGGAGCTGAGTGGAATAGCGTCGGCTCGCTTCGGAGGATTGAATGCATAAGGGGATGAACGCACTTTTCTGGGAGTGGGAGGACCGCTGGGGGCGGCTCTATCCTGCGCCGCTTCGGGGCTGATGTGCTGCCCTCTGCTCCAGTGAGCGTCTCCAAATGGTGCGGAGACCCAGGGGACGCACCTTCAGTCTCTCGTCTTCTCTTGATCTGTTTCCCGTTTACTTGAGGCCGGGCTTTCACGCTAGCACAGAGTCAGCACGACGGTGGACGCAAAGCCCGCAAGTGCGCACCTGAGCAAGTCCCCCTCCTTCAAGATGCCCACCGCACTCTCATCAAGCAGCTCGAACCCCTCGACGTCCAGGAGCACCTCGCCCGCGCTGACGCCCGCCTGAGCAAACGCGGGCACATCCCTGCAGATGTCGTCCTTGAGCGCGCGCACGGTGTCGCGGCGGAGGAGGGCGGGTGCGAGGTCGTACCATACCCTGCTGGGAGGCAGCGGGGGGTGGCTGGTGAGCCTGATGCGGAGGGAGGGGGCGGCCATCGCGGGTGCGCTCGAGACTGCAGTCAGGGACGGGAGGATGAGACTACTTTTACTGCACCAGAGTATCACGCGCCTGTGGCTGGGGCTGGACCCTGACACGGTGCAGGCACGCTGGGCAGCCGCGTGCCCTTATAGGCTATCTCCCTCCCTCCCTCCCTCCCTCCCTCTCCCCTCCTCGCCCACTCTGCCCCCCCACACGATAAGTTAACACTGCACTATGGCAACCGCAGAGCACAGGTCCTCCCAGACCTCCCCCGCTGACCTGCCCCCGAACGTAATCACCCTCCCACAGACCGCCCAGCTCGAGGCCCTATACACAATCATCAGGGATAAGGACACAAAGCGGTGCGTCAGTGCCCTGCTCTGTGGGAGTACGCGAGGAGTGCGCTGCTACTGATGCTGCCAAGGGGCGACTTCATCTTCTACACGGACCGCATAATACGCTTGCTCGTCGAGGAGGGTGCGTCCTCTCCTCCACTCTGTTCCTCCCAGATCGGCTCGGCGCGTCCCCTCGCTCAATCCTGAACGTTGGATAGGACTCAACCACCTCCCCGTCGTCCCCAAGAGCGTCGTCACCCCTACCGGTGTGTGCCCCTTTTCCTTCGCCTCGTCAACATTGCGCGGCTCGCTCAGCACGTTCCTGACCCTGCACAGGAGAGACATACGACGGCGTGGGGTTCAAAGGCCGCATATGCGGCGTGTCGATCCTGCGTGCAGGAGAGGTGCGCCTCTCCTCTCCTATTCCCATCTCCACATTCTCTGATATGGACCATGCGTGTGTGCTTGGTCTAGGCGATGGAAGCGGGCTTGCGAGAAGTGTGCAGGAGCGTGAGGATCGGGAAGATTCTTATACAGCGGGTGCGTGCCCCTTCTTGCGGTCCACTGGACTCGGTGTCCTCCGGGACGGGGGAGGTGTTGTGCTGACGGGTTGGGGATTCGGTAGGACGAGGAGACGGCGGAGGCGAAGCTGTTTTACTCCAAGGTGCGTCTCCACTCCCCCGAGGACCCGGAGATCTGGATCTGGATCTGGATCTGGAGCCCCGGGAGTCGCGACTCAGGCCCCCGCACCGGGCTCACGGGTACCCGGTTCGTAGCTCCCGGACGACATTGCGAACCGCTATGTGCTCTTGCTGGACCCGATGCTGGGTGCGTCCTGCGCTCCGCTTTCCTGTTTCGTTTCAAGCAGGGGCCCCCACACTCACACGAGCTCTCCAACAGCAACGGGAGGGTCGGCGATCAAAGCTGTCGAAGTGCTGCAGCAGGCTGGGGTGCCCGAGGAGCGGATCATCTTCATAAACCTCGTGCGTCCCCTTCCCCCTCCCCTTCCCTTGCGTGCCTGGCCGGCTAAGCGGTATCCTTCTGGGGTTCAGGTCGCAGCACCAGAGGGCATCCACGCCTTCTGCTCGAAGCACCCTACAACGCGTGTCGTACGTCCTCCTTCCCAGCTACACATGAGCTGGAATGGACAGCTGACGAGCACTCGTGGCCGCGTCGGGCATGGATAGATCACGGGCTGGATCGACAGGGGCTTGAACGACAAGGCGTATATCATCCCCGGCCTGGGAGACTTTGGCGAACGCCGGTACGCAGCTCTCTTGTCCTCTGTCTTCTGTCTCCTGTCTTTTGTTCTGTGGCGTGGTGGGGTCCGAGCTGAGCACGGGGTTGTAGGTACACCTGCTGAGAGGAAGAAAAGCGAAGCGCGGAGCGCGGAGAAGGGGAAGAGGGGCGGCGAAGCCGTACTGTACTGTACCGCCTGGAGTGCGGCTGGGGCGATCGGCTCTCCTTTGAAGCTGTTGACGAACTGAAATGGCCAATTCATGATGCATTCACACGGTTTCACAACTTTTACAAACTCCAGAAGGAGCCGTGTAGCCGACCTGCTAGTCGGGAGCGAGGGCTCACTGTAACCGTCGGACTGGTCGGAGAACAGTCAGAGAAACACACCGAGAAGGTCGCACTTCGTAGACCTCGGCCAACGTGTGCATCCCTCAGATGACAATACCGGGCCAAAGTCCGGAGTGGTGACGAGCGGCAATCATGGATTGTAGGCCCCAAAGACAGGCGGCATGAGGACCTCACCCGCAGGCCGAGTGAACAGCCAGGATTGCTCAGAGAAACGGGAAAATGGTAGCGAACTTGATAGTGCCCTCTTCGCCGCCAAGCTACCTGCGATACAAAGCAGGTATTGGGATAGTGCGGCTGTGAGGCGTTATCATGCAGCTCGGGGGAGATGAAGATCATATGTCATTCATATCTGCGTAGCGCATGCAGCATATCCGACCCCTCTCCGAGCTACACCACACCGCACCCACACGGGCGCGCGTTCAATCATCCCGGGGCCCCTACAGCAGTGTCCGCTCAGTGCGCTCTCCTGCTCTCGGCGATGACGTTTGTGAGCTCCTCGAGCTTGCGCTTGGAGCGGAGTAATGTGCCGAGGCGCTTTTTGGTCAGCTTGCGCGCCTTCTTGTCCTGCGCCAGAGGTCAGCACCGCATCCCAATGCCGTCGCTAGGGAAGGGAAAGGGAAGGGAAACTGTGATAAGAAAAAGCACGCACCTTGCTGTTCCTCAACAGCTCGAGCACGCGGCGCTCGTACGGCGCAAAGCCCGCAACCTCCCGAACGACGGAGCGGACAAACTTTGTCTTCTCGCTCTGCACACCCTTGCGGTGCGACGGCTTGGCCACCTTGTCGATCGCGGTTGTCGGGCGGCCGGTGGTCGTGCCGTATCGGAGGTCTGTGAGGACGAAGCGTGTGTTAATGTACGTCCAGGGTTGGAGGTAACGGAAAGCTCACTGTTGCGGGTGACGGCCATCTTGATCGATACTGTCGGTTGTCGGTGGACTGCTGAGTGCGCGAGATACTATGCAGAATGCTTCCGAGTAGGGCGCCCTACATTTGCAGTTTCAAGCCACAGCTTTGTTTAGGGCCGGCTAGGATCGCCACCTCAGACGCGCTGCGGATTAACCGCCGCGCTCGGGAATACCAGTCGTCGCAGAGGGGAAAAGAGTGGAATTCTGCATAATTATGTACGGCGATGCTCCTCCCCGTGCAACAAATCTACAACAACGCACAGCACGCATGTACGGGTATACTCTCGCCCATCCCGGGCTGGCCCACACCGGATGGCCAGAAGTCAATAGTAGAGCGCCCACCGAGAAACGTGTTTATGCAGCCTCCATTGGCACTCCCACAACGGACCCCACAGCTTCAGAGCACCAGCGTGGGTGTCCTGGACATCTCGAGCGAGGCTGGCTGCTTAAGAGAAATATCATCCGTCTTCACGACCTGCAGAGCGATCGGCTGCTTCTCGAATGGCCGAGTCTTCTCTGGCTGCTCTGCCGGGGTGTCCAACGCAGTGTCTGAGTCAGAGACGAGGCCAGCGGGCTCCACAGCCGCCGGGCGGGGGGAGACCCGAGAGCGCTCCAGCTCCGGTATGGCCCCGATCGTGTTCTCCTCGCCTTGCCAGTCCCAGCCCCGCACATCACTGCTCCATCGCGGCAATTGAGGTGCCGCGGGAAGCTCGTCGTCATCGTCGTCCTCCTCGTAGCCGGTGTCGGACTGATACGATGCGGCGTCCTCGTCGACGCGGGCGGCACCGCCGGGCACGCCCTCCGGAGGGACGAGGGGCTCCAGCGCATCGAGGGCATCCAGAGTGGCCGCCGTCCCCTTCCCGGGCAAGTCCTCGCCGACCTGCACGCCGGCACCGCGCTTCACAGGCTTGCCGCCTCTGACCGGTGGTGCAGGTGGCGGCGCCTCAGCGGCCGCGTCTTCCTCTTCTTCCTCCTCGTCCTCCTCCTCGTCTTCCTGATCATCATCTTCCTCCGGTTCCTCTTGATCATCCATGATCTGGTCCTCCTCGTCTTCCTCATCGAACCCGTCACCGTGAATCCAGCGGCCCCGCCAGTCGACCATGTCCAGCTCCTGGTAGTTCTCCGGCCGGGCGCGTAACCACCGCATGCGCGGGCCGCTCCGCGCCCGCTCGGAGACGCGGAAGCCGAAGATCTTGGGAGTGTACACGCGGGCGGCGGCCATCTTCTGCCCGCCATATGCATTCGGGTTGGAGAACGGTACGGGCTGGTTGGTGCTCGTTGTGGCCTGCGGTGAACGCATCGGTGAGTAATGGGCGGAGCGAGCGGCCGACGGCGGATAGAACGGTGCCGGGAGGTCCCCGTTGTACGTCTGGAAGAAGAGATGCGGGAAAGTCGTCCCGAAGAATGCCCCTATTTGGGA
Source organism: Calocera cornea HHB12733 (assembly GCA_001632435.1). Lineage (NCBI taxonomy): Eukaryota > Fungi > Basidiomycota > Dacrymycetes > Dacrymycetales > Dacrymycetaceae > Calocera > Calocera cornea. The sequence goes on from KV424039.1 coordinate 65,183, forward strand.
AGATCAGCTCGTCCCTTGTATACGGCGCATGCATGCCCGTACCGTCTATGTTTTGGTAGCGGCTGCTCGCCGGCGTGTAGATGTCGTTGCAGTTGGGACAGTAGAGGCGGACGAACTCGAGTCCAGGCAGGTCTGATCGGCCGCACGGCACAACAGGAGTGTTGTGGCAGTAGACTCGCGGGCAGGTGCCGAACATGCCTGTTTGGTACTTTTCGTGCTGCAACGTGAGTCAGCATCGCTGTCCAGCATGATAAGTAGATAGTCGACATACCATCGATTGCAGTCCTTGTCGGGTGACGATGTATCGTTGGTGTACAAGGCCGTACAGCAGCTCAGCGGATGACTCGACGATGGAGACGTCCGGTATCTTGTGCGAATCCTCTGTAACAGCGTCAGATCTTCGTTGCGCAGCGACATCAGCGGAGTACATACCCGGCTCTATGTCCAGGACCATCTCGAGAGCCTCCTTCCAGAACGGCACCATCCCGTTCAGCCCCGTCAGGTTGAAGTCGTCCTCGATGAAGTCCTCCGTGACCTCGACAAAGTACTCGTGCCCCGGGAGGCTGCAGAACCACGCGATCCAAGTGAGCGAGCCGGAGCCCGGTGTCGAGGATCCCACTGGGAGCATCTGGTCAGTATCGGTGTTCCTCCCGTCCGAGCACGCCTGCGGGAGGAAAGGCGAGAGGCGAGAAGTCTCGCGAACGACTGGGGCACCCAGCCGACTGCAAGGGAAGCGGGCGTTCGATGATAAGACAGGACAGAGCCGACGCACCTGACGCATCGTCCATGATCTCTTCGTCTACGAACGCCGTGCCGTCGTCGAATTCTTCGCCGTCCTCTTCAGCAGCCTGCAGAGCTCCTATGTCGCTCGAGTTGCTTGTCATAGGCTGGCGAGCTGCGTGCGCAGTGTGGTTGGGTGGGTGGGAGTGCTCGTACGGCGGTTGGGGCCCGCACAAGGTGTGCTGATAACGACAGTTACGATGGTGCGTGTGCGTGTGCGCGGGGTCGTGCGACGGCGAGAGGAGAGATGGCGATGGGAGCGCGTCTACCGTGCGGCTGCGTGCCTCGCAGCAGCGGCCGGGCGGTCCTCCGTCCGCGTCGCCGGAAGTAGAAAACCCGCCGGGCGACCGCCGAGCCTGATTCCTGGTCCTTCATCAATTATTCATGTTTATCACCTGTCCTACGTCTTGTCGTGCCAACTATTGTCCCTCCAGCTCCCAACGGGTGTCATTGCGTATATGCGACTTCTCACAGTAAATAGCCGGTCGCGCGCATCTGGATAAGCACTTGAAGCTCCCAACTGCGGTCCCCGAGAAGCATCGCTCTGTCGCGGGGACCGGCCGCACTACAAATGCTTCTTACGTGACGGCACTTGCAAGCATAATAAGCTGGCATCAGACCGTCTGTTGCGATGTATGCGTATGCGGCATGTGCTGTACATCTGGCCCTGGAATGCACTTCCCCGCACTCGCGGACACGGAAAGTACTCAGAAGCCGATGTGCGTTCCGGCGCGCCAACTGCCCACATACCGCTGGCCGGAGTACTAGATGCGTGGATGACTGGATGCTAGATGCTTGGATGCTTGGATGCTTGGATGCTTGGATTAGATAGCAGATTGCACTGTATGTGGCACCGGCGATGCGGCAAGGACGCTAGACAGGAGCCAGACTGCGCTGACACGCCCCCTCGACATCCTCGACCTCCTTGGGCGCCTCGACCGAGAGGACGACACTGTGCTCCTGCTGGACGAGCACGCAGTCCTGTTCCGGTCCGATCCAGCACGGTTCAACGCAATGCAGTCCAACCCAATGCAGAGAAAGAGGCAGAGATAGAGACAAGGCAGTTCGTCAGTGGGCCGGCCATTGAGGGAGAGGGGAGAAGAGCGGGGAGCGGGAGCGGGAGCGGGACGCACCTCTATCCTCACCCCGAGATTATGGAAGTGCTTCGGGAAGCTGTCGTGCGGGGGGACGTACACGCCCGGTTCGACTGTGGCGCGCGCGCGCAAGGCGTGAGCAAATTCTCACTCGTGCTCGTACTCTCAACGAGGGACGGGACGGGGCGGAAGGGCGGAAGGGCGGAACGAGCGAACGAACGAGCGAACGAGCGAACGAGCGAACGAACGAACGAGCGAACGAACGAACGAGCGAACGAACGAACGAACGAGCAAACGAACGAACGAACGAACGAGCGAACGAACAAACAAGCGAATGAACGAACGAGCCAAAGAACGAAGGAACGAACAAGCGAACGAACGAACAAGCGAACGAACAAGCGGATGAACGAATGAACGAACGAACGAACGAACGAAGGAGGGAGAGAAGAGGGGGACGAACCCGTGATGACCATTCCCGGCCGCAGCCGCTCACCGCGGTCGATCGTCGCGGATTCGTGCAGGTCTACGAGGGCGTCAGCCCGCCGCGCCCGCCCGGCGCCCGCGCCCGCACGCACCGATGCCAATGGGATGACTGAGGAAATGCGGGTAGAGCGTCCCCTCCAGCTCCCTGCCCCCCGCCCCGCCGCCGCCGCGGCCGAAGCGGAATCCGATCTGGGTCAGCTCCTCGCGCAGCAGCTCGCAGCTGCGCCGGTGCAGGTCCGCGAGCGACAGCTGGGCCGAGCCGGTGCACAGGCCTATGCACGCTTTCTCGACGGCGAGCACGGCGCTGTAGAGGTCCCGCTGCGGGGGGGTGAATGTGCCCGAGACGGGCCAGGTGCGGGCTGCCCGGGAGGGGGGGTCAGGAGCTGGCTGCGCTCGAATACGGGGGGAGGGAGGGAGGGAGGGGGGGCAACGCACTGATATCGCTCGCATAGCCGTTGTACTCCGCCCCGCCGTCCATGAGCACCATCTCCCCCGGGCGGAGCGTGCAGTCGTTGTTGACGTAGTGGATGATGCGTGCGTTGGCCCTTCGTTGCGCGGGCGCGCTGTCAGCTTGGTGCCGTGCGGACGGGAGAGGGCGGGGCTCACCCGGAGGCGACGACGGGGACGTAGGCGGGCCGCTGGGCGCCGGCGAGAGCGCACTGGTACTCGAAGTGCGCTGCGAGCTGGGCCTCGGTCTGCGCTGAGCGCGTAAAGGCCATCGTCTACCATAGCATAGCATCGCAGGTCAGTGCTCGGCAGGCGGGGGGGGGCCGAGGAGGGGCACAGACGGACCTTTGCGTGCGCGCGCCCGCTCAGCGCGCCCGCACGGCGCATCACCGCCTGCTCGTTCTCGCTCTTGATCGCGCGCAGCCTGCCCACCTCAGGCGCGAGCTCGTGGATCCTCCCCCTCGCGCCGCTGAGGATGCCGTCGTACTCGGTCTTGCCGCCGCCCTTGAGGAAGTCGAAGAGCCCTTTCTTGGCACGGCCCTTCGGGGAGAGGCTGCCGTCGACGTAGATGTGCTGTGTGGAGGGGGCGGAGAGGAGGGAGCGGAGGTGCGCGGGCAGGGCGGACATGGCGTACGCGCTGTCGGCCGAGAAGAGCGTGAGCGCGGCGTCCACCCCGGTGCTACATACCGGTACGCGGGTGGTCAGTCAGCCACTGGTGCGCGCGGGCGAGAAGGGGGCGGTCGTACCACGCGCCTTCCCACAGCTCGAGCTGCGCGTCCTTGGGCCGCAGGAAGAGCGTCATCCGGTACCCCTTCGTGTCCGACGTCTTCTCTGTGCAAGCAATGCGATGCGTGAGCCCGGGCGGGTGGTCATGAGGGAGAGAGGGCGGACCGAGGATGACGGCCGAGTCTGGCTCGTCGAACCCGGTGAGGTACCAGAAGTCCGAGGCCTGGCGGAACTTGTAGCTGTGATGCGATGTCAAGTCCAGTCCAGTCAAGTCAATTCAAGTCACGTCATGCGTCAGCAGGTCGGCCGGTGTGGAAGAGCAAGCACACAACGCACAATATGCCCTGGCTCATGTACTTTACCTTGCCGCCGAGGGCGAGGGCGACTGTGCCGTCCGGGAGCGAGTCCATGAGCCGCGTCCGCCGCGCGTGGTACTCCTCCCTGGGTATGCCCGGTGTGAGCTCGCCGGGGCGCATGAGGTGCGGGTGGGTGTCGGGCGTCGGCTGGCCATACCGGGGGGGCTTGGTGCACTGGGGGATGTCGTCCTGTGCGGGTGCGGGTGTTGCGAGCGTGCGGGTGTGGTGGAGTGCCCCCGGGGCGCGTGTGCGGGGTGTGCGGTGTGTGCAGAGGGGGACGGGTGGTGCTCGGGCGTGGACGAGGGAGGCGCGTGCGGCCGGGGCATACATGCTGGCGTGCGGTCGAGGAGTGCGCGGATGAGCGCGCGGGGGCGGCGGCCGGAAACTTGACTTGCTGCCCGCCCGTGCCGATCACTGCCGATCACTGCCAGCCGATGACGTTTCATAGGGGTCCATGGGACACTCTCGGCTCCCCTCTCCCCACCCAGACTACAGTCGCTCCCCCTCCATCTCCCACCTCACCTCATGTCAACCCACCCCGACACGCCCCCCGGCAGGACGCCCGCACTGGCCATCGAGGGCTACGCACGCTCGGGCATACACGCAGCCACCCTCGGCGTCACCCTCGGCTTTGGCGCAGCCACCACGGGCACAAGGATCGGGGTGCGTCCGCCCTCCATACACGCAGCTCCCCGGGAGACGCTGACCACCGCACGTGTCGTGTGCCCAGTTCGGAATCGCCCGCGGCATAACGACCACCGCGGTCAGCCTCGGCTCCGCCCTGCTCGACTACGCCTGGGGCACGGACGTCACCACCGCCGCGACCGTGAACAGCGCGATCGTGCGCGGGCTGCGGTTCGCCGAGACGCTCGTGCTCACCCCGATGCAGCTCGGCGAGTCCCTCGCCTCCTCCTCCCTCGGCGCCGCGGGCAGCACGCTGGACGCCCTCGCCGCGCTGCTCGGCAGCGAGGAGCCGTCCTTCACCCTCGGCGCGTTCGTCCAGCTCGTCAGGCGCGAGTGGAACCACCCCCACCTCGCCGAGTTCCTCCCCGCCACCAAGCCCTCGCTCTGGGACACCACCCGCGCGCTGGTCGCCTGGGCGAGCCTGCAGGCCGTCACCTGGGACTGGGCCGCAGCCCGCACCCTCGCCGCGTGCACCCCCGTGCCCAGGGCCCAGTGGGCCGCGCCCCTCCTTGCCCCACCCACCCGCCCGGGGAACCAGGACGTGCACGTCACCTCCAACGTACACTTCCCCGACCAGGCGGGCGAGCTCATCACCGCCGAGATCGGGTCCGCCTCCACCCCGCCAGGGACGCCGCCGAGGGGCCCCGCAACCCTGACCAGACAAGCCGAAGCCGAAGCCGAAGCCGAAGCCGACGCCCAGCCAGGAAAGCTGCCCTACCCGCTCCTGCGCGCCAACCTCCGCAGGTGCTCAAAGCTCGCCCTGGGCTCCTACGGCGGCGCGGGCATGATCTTCTTCGGCATCCCTATGCCCACGCCCCAGCCCGCGGCCGCGACCGCCCGGGAAGCAGCACCAAGCGGTGCGGACCCCGAGGCTGCCCGTGCCTCGCCGGACGGAGCAACGACCCTCGTCGGCGTAGTCCAGGAGGCGGAAGTAGAGGCGCGTGCCAACGGCCCCCCCACCCCGCCACCGGCTGGCAGACCAGACCAAAGACGCTTCTGGGACATCGTCTGGGGGAAACACGATCGGGAGATATTCGAGAGCTTTGTGCGGAGGGACGAGGGGCGCGCGGCCGGGACTGGGACGCAGGCAGCGCAGGGGCAGGGCGGGGAGGGGGAGGGGGAGGAGCTGAGGCCAGCGGCAGGGCTGGAGCAGGAGACGGAGTTGAAGAGCTCCGCGACGGTCGGGGCGGACGCGGACCTGCCGCGGTTCTGGGTGCTGACGGACCATGGCCGGAGGCAGGTTGTGCTGGTCTTACGAGGTACGGACGCCATGGGCCCCGTTTCCCCTTTCCCCTTTCCCCTTTCCCCTTTCCCTGAGGTGTGTCTCCGCTGGAGCTGACTCGGAGCAGGAACCATGTCGTTCAAGGAGCTCGCCATCGACCTCACGTGCGAAGCGATCGACTTCACCATCGGGCGGTCGACTAGCGCCGGGTCGCAGCCGGGGCATGCGGAGCCCCCGCTCCCCGGCTCGCAGACCGGCAGCGGGAGCGGGAGCGGGAGTGGGAGCGCGCACAAGGTGCACAGCGGGATCTGGAAGATTGCGCAGGAGATGGGGGACGTCGGCCGGCCCGTGACGCGCGCGGTCGCCGCTGCGCTGGAGCAGAACCCGGGGTATGGTGCGTCCCGTTTGTTTGTTGTTGTTGTTGGTTTGTTTGGGGGACCGGGATGGGACGGTCGAGCGCGGACGCTGATGCGCTTTGTGGTGCTCTGGGTAGAGCTCGTGCTGTGTGGGCATTCCCTGGGCGCGGCCATAGCGGCGATGCTCGCGCTGGTAAGTCGCCCCCGGACACCCCGACCGCGACCGCGACCGCGACGGCGCTAACCCGCCGTTCGCAGATGTGGGCCGACCCCACGACATGCCAGACGGTCCCCGCCAGCGGCCTGCCGGGCTCGCGCCGCGTCTCGGCCTACTGCTTCGCGCCGCCGTGCGTGACGTCGCCCGAGCTGTCCAGGCTCTGCGCCGCCCTCGTCGTCTCCTTCGTCTTCAGCCAGGACCTCGTCGCCCGCCTGTCCCTCGGCTCCGTCCGGGATTTGGTCAGCTGCGCCTGGTGGCTCTGCTACGGGACTAACGACCCCCAGGAGAGCTGCGCGGGAATCATGACGCGGATCGCGTCGTACCAGTCGGGCGGGGGCACGCCGGAGGAGAGGGAGGAGATCGCCCAGCAGGCAAGATCCTCATCCCCAGGCCGTCCCGCTGCCACCCAAACTCACCCTGCCCTCCATCCAGTTCGTCGCGCTCCGAAAGACGCTCGAAGCGAACATGCACAACGCCGACCTCTTCCCCACCGGCCGCGTCCTCATCGCGCTCAAGCAGAGCGACCTGCCGTCCGACCTGCCGAGCGCGGACGCAGGCTCAGACGCCGAGGAAGAGCTCCAGGTGTACGAGATCAACGACGTCGAGCGCGTCTTTGGCCAGATCACCTTTGCCAGGGACATGCTCAGGTAAGCTCGCAGCGTCGGGCCACCCTTCACCCAGCCAGTGTGACTGACGTCCGGCAGCTGTCACCTTCCACACCACTATGATCAGATTCTGCACGAGTTCTTGTGATTCGGTGTACAATGACGCGTGACGTGTGACGCATGGCGTATGACGTATTATAGTACAAAAGATACCAGCACGTATGTATCGTTAGGCACGGATACCCTAATGCCAACTCCCCACGCGCGGGCAGTCCCGGAGGCCCGCCTGTCCTAGTCCTGTATGGAGTCCCTGGGCCGGTAGTTGATCCCTCGCTCTACGAGCTCTTCCTCGAGGTCGTGCGGTATGCGTCCGCTCACACGGATAGCATACAGCCCCCTGACGTACTTTTCTGCACGTGACGCATGAGTCACCGTGCGGCCAGCAATGAGCAGGAAAAGCAACGCACCCGTCCGCTGCCATCGCGCCACCCAGCTCTCGTCAGGGTTGATCATGGAGATGATGCCGTCGAACGCCGTGGTCGTGCAGGTCGACACCCTGTCGATGCTGCCCCGAAGCTGCGCGAACGTCAGCGCGCTTCTACAGGATGCCACTCAGCGCGCGCGCGACGCACCCGAAGCAGCTCCTCGCAGTTCGGACAGCCGGACTTGCGGAAGTCTGCAGCCGTCTGGACGATGCTGCAGAGCAGGCACGCACGCAGCCCTCTCGCTTTCCCAGCGGCAGGGACTGCCCCGACTTGCTCCATTATGCGAGATGATACGGCCGTCGGGGATGGAGAGGGGAGAGGCGAGGGTCGTGGTGGCACGGAAGGGAGCTGAACGGCGCGAAGGTAGGTTGAATTTGAATTTGAAACTGAGTGGCGAAGCGCCCATCTCTGGAATCACATTCCGATCCGGGGTCCCGATTCGGCACCCGCCCTTCCCGTCACGAAGCAGGCTCGCACAGAGTCCGCGCCCGCAACCCAATACGGCAGTCGACATCTCCAATCTCCGGTGTTTCGCCCGGCTCCGGCTCTGTACACGATAGCGGGGGGTCATTAATACTCGGCTCCCCTTCTCCGTCAGGCTCGTTCAAGATATTTCCCTCTTCCTCCCACAGCCATGTCCGGCAAACCTAGAGCAACCAGTCACCTCCTCGCAGGCGCCTCCTCCGGCTTCGCGTCAGCCATCGTCCTCCAGCCGTTCGACCTCATGAAGACCCGTCTGCAGCAGGTGGACGGCCGCTCCACCGGCATGGGATGTGCGCCAGCTTCGCCTTCCGCTCCGGAGATAAGCTGATAGGTTGCAAGAGTCGGTAGACTGCTCGGCATTGCGCGCGGGATCACGGACGCACATGGCTGGCGAGGCCTGTGGCGCGGCACAAACGCGACATTGCTGCGGTATGTTTGCAGATCTCAAGTACGGGGCCATGTGCTGAGTACGCGGACAGGAACGTACCCGGGGTCGCGGTGTACTTTTATGCACTACAAACCATCCGCACGCAGATGACCAAGATGCCCCATTTCGCCGCAGCTCCCTCGGTACTACAGGTTTCTGGGACGACAGTGCTGCCAAAGCTCTCGCGGGAAGGGGATCTAATAGCGGGTAAGCGCGCCGCGCTCGAGTCTGGTGTCACTGCTGACGATCTATTAGGCGCTGTCGCTCGCGTCTCTCTTGGCGTTCTTCTGAACCCCTTCACTGTGATAAAGGCACGCTTTGAGGTGAATTCCTCTTTCTTACGTCCCTCGTCGTGCAAACAGGAGCTTCTGGGACTGACAATGCCTCAGAGCGACCTCTACAACTACAAAACAATGCGGGAGGCATTCACCGGGATCGTTCGCCAGCAAGGTATACGCGGCCTACTTTCCGGCTGGACGCCCTCAGCGATGCGCGATGCACCTTATGCCGGCATTTTCCTCCTCTTCTACGAGCAGATCAAGGACAAATTTGGTATGTGCCTTGCGCACGCTGTTGGAAATGGGCTCTTAGCGTTTCGCAGAACGGGTCATGATCACGGCACATCGGGAACCGTCTCCAGGGCTGATACATAGCGTGTCTGCCGCAACTGCAGCGGGCGTGGCATCTTGCATCACGCACCCATTTGATGTGGTCAAGGTCCGCATCTCCGTTTTGCGAACGCTGTGCCGCACTCACTGTTGTCATTGCAGACCAAAATGCAGATCAGACCCGAAAGATATACGTCGATGACAAAAACAATTTTCATTGTGTTGAAGGTAAGCGGCTGAGGGTCAGAAATAGTGACCGCCTCTGACGCATTGCGGTCTTCAGGAAAAGACGTTCTTCAACGGGCTGGGACTCCGCATGTCGCGCAAAGTGCTGAGTTCGGCGATAACGTGGACGGTGTATGAGGGAACGCTGCTGTTGCTGAGAGAACGACGCAGGTAGAACGTACGGGTAGTTTTAGAGGACGTTCACTAGGATGACGGGCACGTGCATGGCGGCGTCATAGGGAAACGCGGGAGCAGAGGGAAGGGGGACGCGGGGCAGGGCGACGGGCAGCATATAATCAATCCATCGGGGGCAGCGACGACGCTGACCAGTGGGGCCACACTACCATACTCCTCTCAATCCTCCCCGACTACCTACTCCATGTCTAGCTACTGCCATCGTGGTGTATAGTACCCCTGTCGACCCCTGTCTGTCTTGTCTCCAATGCCATCGGACGGGTACTCCAAGCGCGACGTATTCGATGCCACCTACGCCGGGTCTCTTGCCCAACCGCTCCTCCCGCCCCTGCGCTCCGACCCGCACCCGAGGCGGAAACTGCCGAAATCCCTCGTCGACTTCCGAAAGCTCGAGTCGGCCCAGGAGCGCACAGCACGCCTCCGCGCTCTGTGGCTCAGCCTGCCGAAGAATCCCGCCGACCAGGACCCCGCGCTCGGCGCACAGCGCGGAGAGGGCTCCAACGCTTATCAACCTCTGACCACGGAGCGGGCGCGGTTGCTGAGGGGCTTGTACGAGCGCGAGCTCGCGCGGGAGTGTAATGGCCATGGATGGGGGTATCGCAGTAGTGCTGTGGATTGGGAGGACTTCCAGAAATATGCGACGGAGAAGGAGGAAGGTGCGCAGTGCTTCCTTCACCCACCCCGATGTCTGCGAGGCGATCCTGACCCTTCTGTGGAAGAACTTTGGAAGGTGTTTCATGATGATCTCGACCTTGATGGCAATGGTGTCCTTGACTCGACAGAGCTTCAGCATGCGCTCATGCATTCCGGTAAGCAGTGTGTTCTCAGCATTGACATGGAACCCCGACTGACATCCTGCCAAGGCATCGACATAGACGCCAATACGATGATCGACTTCATCGCCTTCCTCACATCCTCGCCGCACTCCCGCTCGATCAGCTTCCCCGAATTCCGGGACTTCCTGCTGCTGCTCCCGCGCACACCATCTGTCCACGAGATCTACCAGTATTACGAGGTGCGGAAGTGGTTAGGGGAGGATGGCCGAGGTGCGGCGCGCGTCAACATGGAAGGTGCGTCTCGTCTGAAGCCTGCGTGGGAATGGCCTTGCTCATGATAACCTCAGGGGACGTCAGCCTGAGTGCGGAAGATCTACCGCCGACCAAAGCTCGACAGCGTGTCGAGGGTGTGATCCCTCCACAAGTCGATCCTATCGCAGCCAAATCGCCAATCCCGATCGACATGGAGTCGCCTGAGAACTGCGATGATCTGCCTGAAGAGCACGAGGAGGAGGAAGGAGAGCACGAAACGTGGCTAGGCGGGCAGACTGCGCTCAAGTTCTTGCTGGCTGGTGGTATCGCCGGAGCGGGTGCGTTCGCAGGAACGATCGATGTTGCATACGCTCACAAGGATGCAGTGAGCCGAACGTGTACTGCGCCCTTCGACAGGCTCAAGATCTACCTCATCACACGAGCGCCGGAAGGCGTCGGCACCGTAGCCAATGCCGCGCCCACACAAGGCGCCAGGGTGATCTGGAATGCCGTTCGTGGCATATATGCTGAGAGCGGCGTAGTGGGCTTTTGGGTGAGCCCTCAGGTCGCCGATTGCATTTTATCATGGAATTGACGTCGCACAGATCGGGAATGGACTTAATGTGATCAAGATCTTCCCTGTAAGTATGACAATATTGAGGGTCAAGACACCGCTAAAGTCGCATCCAGGAATCAGCAATAAAGTTCTTGTCATACGAGTCCTCCGTATGCCATCCTCTAATGAACCAATAATGTGGCGGCTCACCCTCAAATTACTCAGAAACGCTTCTTTGCTCGCTATTGGGATGATGTAGAGGACTCGCGGGACATCAGTGGCACCAGTCGATTCATGGCCGGGGGCATCGGGGGTATTACGAGCCAACTTGGTAAGAGCTCGGAACAAATGCTGGTGAAGCTTCTGACATCGAGCTTCAGCCATATATCCGATCGAAACCGTCAAAGTTGGTGCTTCGCAAGGCTTCATTGGGCTTGGCTGATCACTCTTCACCACAGACTCAACTTCAGAGCACATCTGGAGGGCAGATTCGCACGATGCTTATCCCTACCATGCAGCGTATGTGGATAGATGGACGCTGGCGAGCTTACTATCGTGGGTTAACTGTGCGTTCTGCTCTTCATCCCCAATATATTTCAGAGTCGTAGATCTGAGATTGTCTCCTTAGGCTGGTTTGATCGGTGTCTTTCCATATTCAGGTATGTGGCGCTTTGGAAACCAAGAACAACCTCTCACAACGAACTGTCAGCCATCGACATGAGCACCTTCGAAGCTCTGAAATTAGCTTACATCAAAGCGTCGGGCAAAGAAGAACCGGGTGTTCTAGCTTTGCTCGCTTTCGGAAGTATCTCTGGTAGCGTCGGGGCAACGAGTGTCTATCCCATCAACCTTGTGCGAACTCGGCTTCAAGCAAGCGGGTCGTCTGGACATCCACAGAAGTACACGGGCGTGTGGGATGTCGCCCAAAGAACATACGCACAGGAAGGCTGGCGAGGATTTTATCGGGGACTTGCCCCTACACTTGCAAAGGTACTAATTGTCACAGTCTGAATGAGTCATTCTCGCGCAACTCACGCGTGAATCTACCCAGGTCATACCCGCAGTCTCTATATCCTATGTTGTATACGAACACACCAAGCGCAGGTGTGTATGTCCGCATCCGTTTTTGTACTCGGCTAATCCCCGGAACCAGGCTTGGAGTTTGAGGCAACATCACTTGTAGTTATACCACGACATTAGATTATCGGAACGAACCACGCATTACCTCGTAGACAACGGGATGACCTCATATCCTGCAGCTATCTAAAGAATCTGGTCAGAAATTTAATCCATCCCTGAGGAATTGAGAGAGCAAATTGAGAACGGGTCATATTAGATCAAGAAAATGGGCGCAACGAGAACCCAGAACCACTGGGGTATGTGTTCTCTTGCCACCATGGGTGAAATCACGCAAGTGCCGCTTCAAGACTGACTGACTCACGTGTCCCGTCTTCAGAAAGGTGCCATTTTGTTGTAGCAAGACGTTGAGCAGCGGTTGCCAGGTCATAAAGTGCGCGACGTTCCCAGGTCAGCCGCGGTCCGCAACACAGTCCATGCATGCTGCTATCCTCTTGCTGACCCCTCAGAAGGGTTTTTTCCCCTTGGAACTAACACATGTGGGTAAGATCCCATTGTCTTTGTTGCCGCAATCGGTTTGCGGGCATCAACTGGGGACCTCCGGAGGGAGGGAGGGATCGCTAAACTTGCTGACGTTTGCTTCGCACTCTCTTGCTTCGCTTTTACAGCGCGCGCACGCCGCTGATCCAAGGTCGTGAACGTCAAGCGCTCGGTAAATGTGTACAGGCCTGAGGTGATCCAATATATGACAACAGCCTGAGAAAGGGGGTTAGCCGTGGGGAGTTAAGAGATGGAGTGCCTTACCCCGGGCATATTGAGCGCCATTGGAATAGCGATGATACCAGTAAATCGCAGAACAAAGTCCAGGATGGCGCGGCGTCTGGACCACAGGAGCTTGAGGAGCGTCGGCGGAAGAGGGCCAGCCGGCGAAGGCGGCTGTCGTATCATCTCGACGTTGACCATGGTAAGCAAGCCGAACGCAATGGGCAGCACACCCGAGGTATCAGTGCTTGCCAAGGATTCGATCGTCAAGAAGGACTCTCGGGCCAGCGGAGATACGGGTGATGCGGCGGCTTGACGCAGAGTGACACTGATCATGAGGAACAAGGGGATGTGGACGGCCAGTGGTACCAATCTCATCGCCAAAGGAGAGGTGCCATGTTTTGCAAGCAGTTCCTTGCGTTTTGCCATTAGCTGACGACGGATTAGTGCACCTTTACGCATCCCTTCTCATATGATACGCACCTGTTTGGACATCTCCTGCTTGTAGTCTTCGTATGTTCCCTTCTTGTCATGGACATCCTGGCGCACTTGCTCTCGCAACGCAAGGGCGGCTTCCGAGAGTTCTGGGTGCACCACTTCTTCCAGCTTTCTCGCTTTACGGCGAGACTGGACATGCAACGTCAGACTAATGACCTCGTTCATGGTAAGAATGTAGTTACCCAAAGGACGAACGGTAAGGTGAAGACCGTTCTGGCCGCGACGGTCCCGACGATGATGGTCGTGGTATATTGCGGCCAGTCCGGCGGGATAGGCAGCGTGTTGGCGAGAGTTATGAACCCATCTGCAAGTGGTTGGAAGTCGAAGAACCCTCTTCGAAGAGTCGGTCGGCGATGAAGGAGACGGCCGGGCCGGGCCGTGGGTGACGCCCGTCTGAGGAGGAGGAGCATACGACTCTATTGACCAGGGCAACCAGAGTTTGATCGCGTTCAGGCTGAGGATGCTCTCAGGGACGCGGCAGGTCCCTCGGCCCCGCCGAATCTGTGCCGACCATCATCACTTGCCACCAATAACTTAAGTTATTATATATAGCGCACATACTTTGAATCACACAGACCTAGTGCTGCGTATCATGGCCGGTCCATCATCCAAGCAACAGACCAAGGAGAACGCGAGACCGCTGGTAGAAGCGTTAGTATACCCCTAAAGCAACCCTCATCCCCCGTTATTGACCATCAACGGATCTCCGTGGGCTAGATACAAACGCATGCATTTCGATCGCATTCGGGCAGAGCTGGTCGCAACACTCAACGCAGAGGTACGCACGCGGAGCATGCAGTCCCCCTGATGATCCCTCCTCAACAAGTCCCGTGGTAGGACAAGAAGTCGCAGAAGGAAGACTTCCTCGCTGCCGTGCAAGAGAAGGTCTGGCACAAACTGAGAGAGGATGAACGACGGGGACTGCCAGAGCGATCCGAGGACGACACAGTGGAATACCTTCTGAAAGAGCTCGATAGGTATATCTACCAGCCGACGCATCTGCCCGGCGCTTATCATGTCGTCTGCACCAGGTTCCCGATATTCGACTCATTGCTCGAACAAGTGTTCCAGAAGCCTGAATTGCTCCAAGACATGAAGACCGATCTTCGAGCTCTATTGCTGTCCCAGATGGGAAATCTCGAATGAGCTCTCTGGACCGAGGGGAATGAAGCAACCAAGCTCTTCGCCTGCCACGTCTCAATGGAAGCGGTGAGGCTATCCTCCTTTGCAAGCTGTCCGCTTGTGCATGATCGAAGCGACTTGCAGCACGATATGATGGGATCATAGTCATCCTGTGTCTGACAACCTTCATTATTAGCAAGATGCATACCATCTTGGCGCGAACGGCAAGCGATGTACTGTATCGGGTAGCGGCCAAATCAGGGCATCCAGCGGGATAATGCCCTTATTTAATGATAATACATCGCGCCCTGCGTCATTGCTGCTTATGTCATGTGAAGGGGCATATCATGGTGAAGGTTTGACCGGAAAATACACGCAAGGTATTGGATATTGTGGCAACGTGCACTCCTTAGGTGAACAGACCAGCCCTAATCAATTGTACCCGCCTGGAAGGGTCCGTGCGACAGTCCTCGCGCAAAAGTCAAACCCTGGCGCGCGACGCCTGCTTGCGACCATGTTAAAGTAACGGCAGTGCTGTGGACATAACGTACTACCCTCTCGCCTTTTACTAGAGGATACCGTGTCCGCTGCTCGCTAATGCCGTATATGCGAATTTTTCAGACAACCGTTGCATTCGGTGTGACAACCTTTTACCATCATTCATGGTCAAATGTGTTTTGTATTCGTGTGAGCTTTAAAAAGTGGTTGCCCAATGCGAGCAAATGCATTTACAGGTCGTAGTGAGACTGCACGATGCACCTGTCGGTACCGGTATCCTTGCCTGTAGCGTACACAACTTAACACGCTCCGCCGTGCGTCTGGCCACATCCCTTGACGTACTTTCAGAACGTACATACATACTGCCGTGACTCCCTCTACCCTCTACTCCCTCTGCTGTCTCCGCCGAAACCTCCGGGCTTGGGTACCACCTCGTGCCTCTTACGGGATGCCAAGACCTTCGCCTCGTACGCTCGAACCCTTGCTTGGCACCGTCTTGGCTTGCCAGCACCGCTAGATGCCGCCTAAGTCGACGTAGAGTCGTCTCGGCCAAGGTCTTCTGGGCGCTAGGGTGCCGCGTTTTCCTGAGCTCTTGCGATGTGGCGGTCTTGGTCCTCTTTGACGCCGCTGCTCATGTATATCAAGAACGCCTGATCGGGGCTCTCCGTGGCTCTGCTCTGGCCTACTGCTCAAGCTCTCTCGCGCTCGTAACAGCCGCCGGGAGGTACTACCGAAATGAAGCGCTCTCTCCTCCTCCTAGCAGCAATATCTGTCCTGAGTGTCCCCGCCAGCGGACGCTCAGCACTCAGGCGAACCGCCGCTCGTTCTCATTCGGACATCTTCCGTAGACAAGCGACCACGTTGTGCGCCAGTGCCTGCGCGGGGGATGCTGCCGCCGCCGCCGGTCTCGAGAGCTGCGCCGGCACTGATCTCAGTACGGCTTCCATGCCTATGTATTGCCTCCCCGCCCATGCTCACGCGCCGCAGTCTGCCTCTGCACCTACCTCGCCCAAATCTCAGGGAACTGTCTTGCCTGTGTTGCGGCCAATGAAGAGGTCACACTCGGCGAGCTCCAGTCGGGCTGCGCGGCGGCGACGATGAGCGCCCCTGTGGACTCGGTGACGATAACTGATGATGGTGCGACGACGAGCGGCGGAGTCACGCAGACGTCGTCGGGTGCGGTGCCCACTACGACTTCTGGGACATGCGATACACAGTGCTCCTCTGCGAGCGATGTGTCTGCCGCAAACGGCATCTCTGTGAGTTCGCAGGAGTGCTCATCGACATGGCCCGAGGCCGACTGATATGATCAATTAGGCTTGCGACGAACAAGATACGGAGTGCGTCTGCGCCGCAAGTGCACGTCTCTCGTCTGGCTGCCTTGCCTGCGTCCTGGAAGACGAGGGCATTTCTTGTATGCATCCACTCGCCTGCCCCGCCGAATTTCATCTGCTAACCTTCGACTAGCGGCTGACTATCAGGCCGCCTGCGCTGGGGTTTCCAGCTCAGGCAGCACAACTGCGACGAACTCAGGCATCGTACCACCCACTTCATCCGCCGCAACACGGGTCACGTCTGCAGGAAATGCGGCAAGTTCAACGCGCAGCAGCAGCTCCTCGACGCGCACCGGTAGCACGACCGCAAGTTCGCTGACGGCGGTGTCATCCCCGAGCGCCACGCGTGCCAACGGTGCGTCGGTGAAGGATGTCGCTTCTGGAGGACGGCTTGGCGCGATTGTTGTGTTCCTGGGGATTGTCATGGCATAAGATGTCCTACGATGGAGTTGAATCTATGCCAGGGACGATAACCCAAACTCACGCCGGCTTCTCATTCTCTGTGTCCACGAGCGCAGGGGTTGTTAATGGCACAGGCATATGCACATACGCGTAACAACAATCATCTAATATGAGGTTGCAAAGTCCGGCCACGGAAGAAGCAGCCGTGTTGCAACATGATTGTGTGTTCATTCAGGAGGATCGCAGCGTCGTCCTCTCAGTCGAGGCGCCAAAGTGATCAGGGACGTCAAGGGGGCAGGTTCACGGAGTCTCGTATAGCATTGCCATTGCATATATAATATTCAAGTATCCAAGTATTCATCATCCAATTACTCCCGATACCATCTGTATATTTCCTGAGCCGTTTCGGGTTGTCATACCCCGACCATTGCCTTTAGGCGGATTACTTCTTAGTTCGCGTGGCTGTCCTTCACAGTCGTGTCGTCCTCCCCGTCCGCGCCTTCGAACAGCTGCACAGCCTGCGAACGGCTGTACCACTTCTCGGCCGGCGTGAACCACCAGGTTGCAATGGCCAGGACAGTGATAGCTCCCATGATGATGGGAGACTGGAGCAAACTGAATGGGAGTCCACTAATGACTGAGATAGAGACGTACATAGTTGATGTCCGAGGTGTCCGTCACCGGGAAGAAGAATGGAGAGCAGTTGGTCTGTGTGCCAGGCCAGATCAGTATCGCGATCATTGCAGAGTGCACCGACCACTGCTTACAGCAAACACAATTCCATTGAAGGTAATCGCACAGACATAGAACGGCTTGGCCCAGCGCCCAAGGCTGAACTTGCTAGTCTTGAAATCGTTCGGGGTCATGAAGAGGCGCAGAGCAGCGATGAGGCCGTAGGCAGCCACGGTGGGGATACCCGCTGCGGAGACAAGCGATGTGAAAGCGACGTTACTGGGCAGAATGGTGCACAGGATGAGGCCGGCGAACACGAGAATGAACGTCACGGCATTCCTCGGTTGACCCAGTTCATTGACTTGACCAAGCCAGTGCGAACCAGGCAAGACCCCGTCGCGGGCGATTGCGAAGATAAGCCGGCTAGACGCGACAATGGCGCACGTGGTATTGAGTATCAAACCGATTGTAGCCACGATCGTTGGGAAAATGCTGGCACCGGGTCCGAAGGCGAGCGCGAAAATTTGGACGAAAGGCTGAGGTGCGCCGAGAGCGAAGAGCGTGTCGAAATCCGGCGTGCAGAACAAGAAGAGGATAGTGGTTAAGAATCCGAGTGTTCCAGTAGCGATCGCGCTCCAGAAGATCCCACGAGCGGACGTGACGCTGGCATTCTTCGTCTCCTCCGCAATGTGGCCGGAAGCGTCGAAGCCAACAAGCGTGCCGGAAGCAACATAGAAAGACAGGATCCAGTTCCAGCCATCAGATGCCCCGGTGCCGTTGTCTGAGGAAGGAAGGCGTCAGAATGAGTGCAGAGAAGACAGGAGAGCGACGCACATGTCTGCGTGAACACATCGGAAGCAGACCTGAATCCATAGGTCCTGGACACTCCGATAGGCAGCCAGATGACCATGAGGAGGAAGTCAAAGAGCGCCCAGGCGACGGAGAACTTGAAAATCCAGGAGAACCACTTGGCTGCAATGTGTACATGGTCAGTTAACGATCCCCTGCTACTCAAGCACGGACATACGGTGCAGGTAGTTCATGGCGATCGAAATGAACAACAAGCCCTCCGAAATGGCCCAGATGAGCGCCCTCCACTTGACGTTGTCGTTGTCGATGCCACCGGGGAAGTCGATCTCCCACACCGCAAGCTGCGAGACGATGTAGTTGGCGGTGGTCTGGCAGTTGCTCGCAGCAAAGGTGGACCAAGCCGCGGCGCTCCAGAAAGCGACGATGAAACCGAAGAAGCGAGCGTACTTGGGTCCAGCACTTTCGGCAGCCCATGTATAGATCGAGCCGCTGACAGGTAACGCCGAGCAGATTTCCGCCAGGACGGCGGCAGTCATCCACATGAAAATGCAAGTGATCACATAGGAGGACCACATCGCCGCCGGGCCACCAGCATAGATGCCCAAGAAGAAGACGGCACTGCACAATGTCAGTCTTGTGACATCATTGTATCGATATGGGACGCACCGAACACCATTGATAAAGTCAAGAGCGGCGAAGCTAGCTGCGAAGCTTTCGATAAAGTGCCAGGATCGATGAAGGGTCTGCCCAAGGCAATTAGATCTGCACCTGAATCGGGAAGAGATAAGGGACGGGTTGCCTACCGGCTTGTATCCGAGCTTTTGCTAAATCAGAGGACAGAAGGTCAGTAAAAGTGTTCCGTTCGCCTCTCCCTTGGGAGAGGGCAAATTGGAGTAACTTTGGGGGGCTTCCCTCCGCAGGTATGGACACTGGTCAGGTTCAAGCGGTATAATCTCAATCCAGTCATGCATCCGGTCTCGTCAGCCTGCTCAGTCCTCGCTGCGCCGTGACAGGCAGCTCGGACCAAGCAGACCAACTTGACGTTCCGCTGACATGGATACCCGCAGCCCAATTTGTTACTCCGCTAGAGAGGCTACGTTACCAGTGGATTACGGCTCAGAACGCTTCCATGCAATCATCCTGCGAACGGATCACCGTCCCAAAGACAGCTCCCAACCGCCGTAATTCACCAGCTGGAGGTCGTCGGACGTGACGGATTCGGTGCCTTCCGTGTCGGTAGCCATGTTAGAATCGCTTGAGGACAGTGGTGGTTAAGAAAGGGGAGGGCTGAAGTTTTCGAACGACCCTGTATGAGCGGACGGCTACTGTCTTTATCGCAATGGGGTTCGGCCCTCCGCTTCCGGTGTTTCCATATGTATCTCACGGGGTGGCGCGCTGGAAATCAAACCATGTTCCGGAGACATCGGGCTGGTACCCCTTCGGGACAGCCCGGCGATGCGATCAAATTGTGTGGGAAACGATGTGTACAGTGGAATTACAAGCGTGCAGGGTTATGATGGATATGTGCAAGACAGATAACAAGATCCGTGGGAGCCCGTGCAAGCTACTGAATGTCGAGTCTCGACTTCAGAGCGACAATGAGCTTCCACTCTTCCTTGGACACATCGTCCCGGAAAGTCTCCTTCAGCACGTCGATACTTTGCCGGGTGACGTGTGAGAGAACCTCGTCCTTGTCGTCGAAATGCCTACCAAACATCTTGGCAGATTGATAAACGGCGTGCTCGATCTTGACGGCCACACCTGCACCAGCCTGCGACTTTTTGACAATCTGCAAAATGATAAGCAACAAATTATCTGATCAAGATAATCACACTAACCTCCTGGCTCTTGTGGTTGATCTCCAGCGATGTCACTTTGCCCAAATCGATGATCTCCTTCTTACCCGTCTCCTTGTCCACGTGTACGACACACAAGGGAGTCCCAACACGGAGCGTGCCATCCAGAATGTCACACCCGATGATAATCGGATCACGTTTGGCAAATGCCTGGATGATCTTCAGTCGGCATGGCCAGATGGCTTGCGGCGCGGCGTCACGGCGCCTGGCTTCCGTCATTTCAGCATTGTAAGCGGTGAACGCATCAAACAGATGGTAGATAATGTCGGCTGAAAGAAGTTATCAGAATTTGCGGGTGACATCCTTTGATCCGACCCACCTTTGAAGATCTTTACACCGAGTTCTTCGGCCATCCTTTCCGCGTCCCTATCAACAGGCACATCGAATGCGAGGATGACTGCCAGCTCTTTGGCCCGCTCCAGCATTGTGGCTGAACGCATCACGTCTTTCCTGTGCACAGGGCCGATGTTGATACCAGAGACCGGGATCTTGCTGACCTTGAGGAAGTCCAACAGAGCTTCCAAAGAGCCAAGGGTACTGGCCTGTACGCAAACGCCGCGGCCGGACTTGTCGATGCTGCTAAGCAAGCTTGTAAGATCAGACATAACTTCCTCCATCATGTCTTCCTCGTCATCATCTGGGCCGACAACGAGCAACCTTGAACCAGCGATGGCATTTTCAAGACCCGGAGCGGTGATCTTCACACCCATGGCGGCCTTGATCTCTTTATGATGCACGTATTGCCCCTAGAGCGATGTCAATATTGCATTGGGAGCAAAGTAATGCACGTACCTTGATACGCAATTCTCTGAGCGGTTGTGGTGTGAGCAACGCACGAATGTTAGTTGTTATGGGCCCGTTTAGACCACAGACAACTATCCGATCGCCCTCGTGCAGGATACCGTTGGACAGGATCACGTCGATAGTTGTGCCGAGTCCTTCAATGACCTTGACTTCCAGCACGGTAGCCTCTAGCTCAGATAGGTACATGAGGCTGTCGCTCATCCGCTGCTGGGTCAGGTTCACGAGGAGCTGGATCATATCTGGGACGCCTTCGCCAGTGATGGCGGACGTCGGCACAAGGGAGACATTCCTGGCGAAGTTCTTGTTCTCGTAGTACGGAACGGCGTTGAGCCCTTGTTCAGCAAATGCGAGTATGCTCTGCTGGAGACGGTCGGCGAACTCGCGTTGCACCGCGGGCTTCTGCTTAGCGAGCGACTCCTGGAATGCCCCATCCGGCGTAGGTTCCCAGCCGTACAGACGATCAATCTTGTTCAGAGCAACGATGAAAGGTGTCTTCTTGTCACGCAATAGGCGAAGGGATTCCAGTGTCTGGGGCTCCAAACCGTGCTGGAACAGGTATCAGAACTGCTTCAGGGACGGATGACAAAGCATACCATAATATCGACGACGAGAATGGCAATGTTGCAGAGCGAGCTGCCACGGCTACGAAGATTGGTGAAAGACTCGTGTCCGGGCGTGTCAATGATCAAAAGGCCGGGTATCTTGTAGTCGAAGGTCCCATCCCTGTTGATAACAGCAGTCTTCTGCTTGATCGCCTCCACGGGAAAATAGGTGGCACCAATTTGCTGAGTGATACCACCAGCTTCACCCTCTTGGACGTTCGTCTGGCGGATCTTATCGAGCAGCTTGGTCTTTCCAGTATCGACGTGGCCCAAAATACAACAGATGGGGCTGCGAAGGTTATCTTTACTTCGCGCAGCCAGCGCCGCTTCCATGCGTTCCTTTCGGCGCTGAGCAGCTTCCTCCTTGCGGCGGGCAGCAATCCGTTGGGCGGTGGTCAACCCCTCTTCATCAGATTCCTCCAGATCCTCGTCGGAATCATCCTCCGAGTCATCTTCGGAGTCATCCTCCGAATCATCGTCATCATCGTCATCGTCATCCTCTTCCTCTTCCTCTTCCGGCGCTGTCTTGGCGAGAGCTTTGGTAGTTGGCGCCGGTTTGGCAGGGGTTTTCGTAGCAGGGGCCGACTTCTCAGCTGCAGGTGCTGCCTTTGCAGGAGCAGTAGCAGAGGTGGATTTGGCCGCCTCCTTCTTCTCTGCGGGAGCCGCCTTGCCGTTGGTCGGTGCACCGTTGGTCTTCCCCGCCGGGACGGCCTTCACGGGCTCCGCTTCAGCCTCGTCATCATCGGATGCATCCCAGTCGTCCTTGACATCTTCTTCCGGCTCTGTGGGCTTCTCAGGTTCAGATGCATCCCAATCGTCTTTGATCGCCTCGTTCAAGACCTCCGGCGTGTTCGGCGTCTCGGGTGTCACATCGGTGGGTGCCGTAGATTGTGGTGATTGCACACTAGGGAGATCGGGAACGGTTGATGCTGGTGTGGAAGGCGACGCAGGCTGGCCATCGACAATGACCGCCTTGCCGTTTTGCTGCGGCCCCTTTTTCTTGTTCTTGCCGTAGGTTGCCTTCTTCGGCTTACTGTCCTCGCCCTTCTCTGAGAGACCGGCAATCTGCACTCCTGACGCCATGAGAGCGCGCATGCGGGCCTCCGCAGCCGCCTTCTCAGCCTTCTGCTTAGGCGTGAGTAGCTTGCCCTCCTTCTTCAGCTGCTCGCGCTTGGCCTTCTCCTTCTCCTTCCTTCGGCGCTTTTCTTCCTCCTTGAGCCGTTCCTCCTCTTCTCGGCGCTTCTCCTCCTCTTCAAGACGTCTATGGCAAGAGTCAGCGCAATTCTCATGTCAAAATGCGGCAGACGTACATGCGATCCTCTTCCGCCTTCCTCGCAGCCTCCTCCTCAGCAGCACGCGCTGCCTCCTGAGCAGCCCTCAGCGCAAGCAGCGCCTTGCTCATCTTCTTCGGCGCCTCCTTAGGTTCCTCCTTCACCTCAGCCACAGCCTTCTTCTTTTTCTTCTTCTTGTCTTTCTTCTTCTTGTCCCCACCCGCCTCATCCTCGTCATCGTCCTCCTCGTCCTTGTCTTCAGCAGCAGGAGCGGGAGCAGCGGCTTCCTCAGCAGGAGCACTAGCAGCCTTCTTCGCCTCAGCCTGCGCCTTCTTCTTCGCCTTCTCCCGCTCCTTCTTCAGTTTCTCCTTCTCCTTCTTGGTCAATATCTTGCCGCCTGCAGGCTCTTCATCATCGTCCTCATCTGCAGCATCGGGTGCGGGTGCTGGGGTAGGCTTGGCCGGCGCGGCTACCGGTTCGGGTTTTGGTGGCTCCGCCTCCTCCGCGGCTGGTACCTCCTCTTTCGGCGCCTCAACAGGGGCAGCCTTGCCTTTCCCACCTGCCACAGCATGAGCACATCATCAGGACGTTCACACAGCAGTGGCGTACCCTTCTTGTCCTTCTTCCCCTTCTTGGGCTTTGCCGGACCCCATTCCTCGTCAGCGAGGTCATCGGCAGTGACCTCTATAGGACCCTTCGGTGCAGAGATGTCCCCCTTGGCCGCCTCCTCCTCAGCCTCGTCGCCCTCGCCAGGAGGAGGCCCGTCTTCGAAGGACACTCCTTGCTTGTTCTTCTTCTTCTTCTCCTTCTTTCCCTTGCCTTGAGAAGCTTTTATTGTGGACTGGGATTGCGTCAAAATGTCTGCCAAAAAGACAACAGCGAGTAGTACTCACCATTAGACCACCGAAATCCTCATCCCCCTCGCCTCCACCACCACCTTCGTCCAGCATCGAGAACGCCGAAAATCCGGCCTTTGGTTTGGCCGGAGCGAAATCCTCCTCATCGTCGGGGGGTGGTGACGCCGCAACGTTCGGAGAGACGCTCTCGCCTGCCTTGTCCCTGATCGTAAAGACGATGATCAATCAGATTGCCCCCAGATTGCAATGTAGCTAGCGCACCAAAAGTCCTCGTCGTCCTGCTTCTTGCCCTTCTTGCCCTTGTTCTTAGGCGGCATTTTTCCAATTAACCGGTTTTGAAGAGTGTCTTAAACAATGATAGCGGTTCAAGAGCTCAAGTCGAAGTATAAATATCGACGAGAATGTGCGTGGGTGAGGTGTACAGGACAAGATGACTCTGTGAGTGCTGCACTGGTGCCTGTCCCCTTGCCGCGCGCCGCTCGGACGGTTCACCGCCCAAAATCTGCTCCCGTTTCGAGCTTGCCTTGTCGGAGGCGAGTACTTCCGCCGCGTCACTACCCCTACTCGTTGGATCGCAGCCACAGCTGCCTTCACTTTCGTGTTCGATACCGACAACGATGGCAAGATTAACACTGACAGCATGTCTGGCGCTTGCAGGAAGCGCAGTAGCATTCAGGGGGACTGTGCCGCTGGTGGCGTGGTCAACGGAGTCGTGCGTTCATGATCCCTGTCGCTGAACTGGCAACTATTCCTTATACCGCACCTCGTAGATCATGTCACCTGGGCAACCTCCAAACAGAATCTGCAGTGACAGATTGGGACAATGCACTGCAGATCCTTTCCATTGAGGATCTCTGCTCGCATGAAGGCATCGTCATGGTTGAGCAAAGCGGGGTATGTCTTGAGCCCGCCGCCTGAATGCGTAATGTGTTGACCGGAGCTTTCACAGCTGCACGCGTCGGACCTCTCACTCCTCCCCTCCTCTTCCCGCCTATCAAGGCGCATCCTTTCCTCCCCTTCCCTCTTCCAAGCACCGCGGCTCAAACTACCCATGGATCTCCCATTCGACGCTCTCGCCGGCAACATCACCTCGCTCTGCGGGCACATCGCGGGCGACTGGGAGAGCTTGGAGCTGGGGAGCGTGAGGCCGGATACGCGGTATCTCTTCAGGTTGCAGATGCCTACGCTAAGGGGTAGCGTGGCGGATCGGCGGATTATGATGAAGGAGCACGGTAAGTCTCACTGCATTGTCTGAAACGTACGCTTCTCACGCTGCCATCTGCAGAAACCCTCCTGTCGGATCGTCTGGAGTCGATTGCTTCCCTCTTCCCTTCCCACCTTGTGCTCCTCTCTGGCACACCGCTCGCCCCTCTTTTATTCACAAAGCGTGATGTGGATGACGCAGCCACGCACCCTCCCGCGCCGTTCTATGACACCATGCAGATCGCGCCCGACTCGTCTGCGGACGGCCCCTTCCTGAGCCGGTACCAGATCCTCACCCCTGGCCTGGTGTCCGCACTCCTCGTCGTGTTCGTCGTCTTCCTCCCCATCCTTATGGTGGGCATCGGGGCTGTTGCCAGCATACAGAGCCCTGTTAGGATGGAGGCGCCCAAGGCGATCAGCCAGGAGAAGAAGCATCAGTAGACGCTGCAAGTAGGGACTGTATTTTGAAACTTCTGTTTCTATTTCGAAGATCATACAATACAATGCGATTGGTGTTAGTAGTACAATGCTGATGATGCAAGCCGCCAAGTGGTGGGGTGAGTAAACAAGACGAGGTACAGGAAGATAGAACGATGCAACAAGTCAGTAACGTACAACAGCAACCAAAAAAGGGAATAAAGCGGCCAGTTCAAAGGTGTCGCTTAGTGGATAGTCAATACGCGTTCCATTAGAATAACAGCAGCAAGGTGCCACGGGAGAACGCCAGAACCAATCGGCCGACCCCATTTCTCTCGGGATAGCAAGGCGAGCTCTTGGTAGTTTCGTAGGAGGTCGAGCATGAACTTTGATCGCGATCCAAATGCGTGATTGGAATCGGAAGACGCATAATACAGCAGGTGAACAGATGTCGTCGTCATCGTATTCGCCGGATGATCGAGAGAGTAGGACGGCGTGAAGGAGCCATCCGACGGCGCCTGCATTAGCAAAGCTGTATACAACGGTCGCAGCCAGTCCCTCGGAGGTTCTGAATTATCCAGTAGCTCGAGGTGATTAACCATAGGCGAAATGGGACAGTCTTGCTGCGTTGCCATGTTCCAGGGAGCAATCTCAAAACGTTCTGCCAAACAAATGCCGTAGCTGGTTCCTGTCGCGTCAACTATGTGCGCGTGTCCCTCCGACGAGGCAGTAGGATTGGGCGGTCTGCGCCAATCTTCCTTGTTGGGCAGAGTCTCCTGCCACGGCCGGCTGTCTATGCACACAAGGGAGAACGATACTGTGAGGGGCAGAGCGGAGCACAGTGTCACGAGCGATTGCCATGCTATCTCCGGCGTCAGGAAACTGGAACACTTTTCAACGGCGCTGACTCACCTTCAATTTCGGCTACCGGACAGAGTCCCCAACGCGCAACGACGATTCGCCATTCTTTCCTCGCACGTCTGGCGAACTTCCAGGTGAACGCCCAAATCTTAGCAACAAGTGCTTCAATAGTAAAAGTCTTCTCGCCCTGCTTCGTTGACCAGACTCTCTGGCTATGGGCTTCGCCGAGCTGATCAATGCATGTTGATAAGAGCCAGTCGGGAGTGATAGTATAAGCAACATGGAGCCATGCCACGGGGTCCATCACATCTGTGTTCTTCGGCGGCCATTCCAAACTGAATTCGACCTTTGGAGCAGGCGTACGAGCGATAGTGACGGCGGGGAACTGCAACGCCCGTTTTTCGTCCGGTTGGGCCGCATAGACCTTGCGCAGCGTGGTACGCTTCACCTTGCGGAGTAGTCGGTTGTACACAGCCAGCGCAGTCACATCCAGCGGGCTGGGACGAGAATGGCAAGCGTGAGAAGCGTACAGAAGACACGATTCGGGAATCAGATGAACGACCATGCGACTAGAGGACAGAGAGTCGAAAGTGGCGGCAAGCGTGTTTCCTAGCGTTTGCAATTGCGAGGCAGGGCAGAACACATAGACGACAAGATGGGGGCTACCGGCAGGAATACCGACAAGCATGGCGCCTATGTAAATATCAGTGAGTGGCCTTAGGATTGAATCAAACTACGGACCAAGCTGTGACTCAAGATCTTCAAGCTGCCCAGAAAGAATGCCCTGCCGGATATCGAGCTCGTCTGAATGGCCGGACCTATGCTCGCCATAACCCATTTGCTAAACGTGCTGTCAGCAGCGCACAAAGGTGAACTACAAACTGAGCTGACCGTATACGCTTGGCCCATAGCCTCCAACCAGCTTTTCACGACAATATCCCGGCTCTCTCGAGACGGTACCGATTTGTCGTAGAATGCAAAGGCCAGAACGTCTTTCTGACCCCCTACTGGATACAAAGCAAGCTTTTCCCAGAAACGAAGGGCGGGCCAACAAATGTTAACGACAGCGCCGTCCAACCCAGCAGCGATCGGGAAATCCCGGCCAAAAATGGCAAAGGCAGCATCGGTCTTGCTTTTGCTCCCTACCATGCGATCGACCGGAGGAAGATCTGAACACTCGTCAGAGAGGTGTCTGAAACTATATATGGAGTCAATCTCACCTTGCTTATCAAGCGCATCTCCCAGCGTGAGCAGTTTCGGGGATGGCATCGCAATATCAACGGCCTTCTTTAGCTTTCCGAGATTGAAAGCAGTGGTCCAGCGAATGTCTTCCGATCGCGTTGTTCTAGCCTGGAGCACCCATTCGGCCAAGACAGGGTTCTCCAGTACTTGAACGCACTTCACGTTGATGGCGTCTTCCTGTTTCTTGAGATTATCTTGCAGCTGAATGAATGCAGCTGGAGAGACTGGCGTCAGTGCTGCGAGTGGCGTTGGCGATGGTGCCCTCCTCAATGAGGTTGGAGGCAAAGACAGGGGTGGCGTGAATCCGTGGATGTTGAAGCTTCCTAAGACGACAGTCACCGTCCACAGAAGCTGTGTCGGCCACGGAATCGGTTCCTCGCTAACCAGGGAACCATCTTCGTCCTCATCGATAACAACAAGGGTCTCGTCGTCCAGAGTCGAATCAGAAGCTTCATCCATCCCAGGCTCCTGGAGCTTTCTCTGCTCCGCGACCTTCTTGACTTCTTCTACGTCGATCCAGGAGCATCGCATACGCTTTGTCGCTGAATCCATAGCATGATCTTCACCGAAAGCACTTGCCCTGCTACGTTTCATGCCTTGCCATCGCCGAACAAGTCCAACGTGGGGATTGCTGTAGGGATCGATCAAAGTCTTCGAAAGGGTATCCCAAGTGAAGAAGCAGGAATCCCCCGGCATATCGTCGCAAACAGGAGGAAATTCGACCTTGTCGAGGGCAAATTTTCCAACGGTATACTTTGAGTCTTTCCAGTCACCGTCCATGAGCGGCTCAAAAGGATCAATGAAGCCGCCAGCCTGTGCCACGAAAACAGGCGAAAGCGGGGCAACTGGTGTACGATCGCCGTCCGAGGGGCTGACAGGTGCTTCGAAGGGACTGCGACAGTCCTCCTGTGCGGCCGCAGGTGTAAGAGTGGAGTTGTCTACGGGTGCATGCTCTTCTTCTTCAATAGCGGGCAGCATGACCGTTTCGCGATCTTGCTCGTCGAAATCGTCGAGTTGGATTGGCTCGGCAGGCGGAGATAGAAGACCTTGAGGGCCTGCATGGATGATTGCTGTATCATCCTCATTGGTAGTATCGTCCAGAAGTATGTCTTCGTCTCTGGATGGGGCATCATAGAAAGCGAAATCGTCGTCGGTCAGACCAAGGCCGTCCATGCCATCATCGCCCGAAGCTTCGCTCCTTGGTGCCCGAGAAAGTGGTACGCCGGGGGTCTGGATCAGAGACGCGGTCTGGCTGAACAATAACGGGATCGCGAGGGAAGCGGGGTTATTCGCGGCTACCTCTGACGCATCCCAAGGAGGGGACGGAGCAACCACCGTTGGTGGGTCAGGTGGCACAGCCTTACCTTCTTCATGAATCGGCTCGTCGTCGAGTCCATCGGGAGTCAAAGGTTCTATCGATTTGCCAGGAGCCTTCAATTTGGGCCGAGTCGGCTTCAGCACCCTATGTTGAGCCACCGACGACATGGAGGAGACCGACTGGACCGATGTCGGTGAGCCCATGTTGGTGTCTTCAGGGCTGCGATCACTGCGATCAGTGGTTGGGTTGCTCATGAACGCGGCCGGATCATCTGCAATTCCTGTCATGTCGTATACGACACCGTAATCGCCAGTGGGAAGAGTCTCAGCTTCATCCATGGTTGTGTCGTCATAATACGGATCCAAGTCTTCAGACACAGATACTTCCAGGCCTGAGAACTCAACCGATTCTTCCTCTTCCTCTTCGATGGATGATTCGTCAAGAGCTCGGGTCCAGCGAAGGCGCGCTACAGAGAGACTCTGGGCTGGAGAATACTTGAAAGACTGATCATCCTGCTCTGCTCGGTCCATGTCGCGATCCTTCCGTTCTTGCTCTCGCTCCGTATTGGCCTTACTGGTCCTCGCTGCATCCCTAGCAGCCACAGCGCTACGAGTGAACTCGTAAGAAGCGACCGAATCGGCAAGAACAAGCCGAACATCTGCATTCATCTTCTCTGGAGACAGCTTGACACTGAAGGACTTGTCGGCGGCAATTGTCTCCGTTGCTGTGATGTTGACCGAAAAGCCGTATGCTGGCCCATCGACGCTGCATCGTATCAGGTACGTGGCCAACGCGCATCTCGGGTTGAATGATGTTGATGTGAAGGCTTGTTCTGATAGTGCCATTTGGATGGAGTCTGGCAGGAGTTGGAGGTTGAGTGGCTTCTTCGAAACATCTTGTGCAACCAGGTATGCGGGCCATAAGATTGACACTCCACTCTCAGCGTTGGCAACACTTGGAGGCGTCAATATCCAGCACTCCACCCAGCCTGCGTCCCGCTCATCTGATCTCCATGCGCTCGTCCCAAGCCCCTGCAGATATGGATCCAGCGTCGTTGTAGGGATTGTCGTTTGAGACGATGACAAGTAGTATGCTGGGTGGCCGTACGGAAGAAGGGTTACCGCTGTCAATGGGGGTGGCCGCGTGTATTTGTCGATTGGGAAGTTGATCAGGGCAGATGCGCGGACGGACGGGTGGATGAAGAGACATCGAGATTGTAATGAGAGCTGGATTTGTGCATGGATGAGATATCTAGAGGAAAGTTAGTTTTCTACACAGAGGCGCTTTGGTGAACTCACAGTGACGCGTCATCTTGCTGCCACCCATCGTCGAGCTCTCTGGGTGCTCTGTCTGTGCTGGCGTAAACCAACCCGTCCCCCAGCCTGCACCCGTCTCGTAATCTTGCTAGACGGTCGAGTAGCTTATCCCGGAGAGACGACAGATACAGCCAGAGGGGCCGCCGAAAGTTCTCTCGAGGTAAGAGCATGGAGGCTGTCGGCGTTGCGTCGGGATTTATGTCGCACTTCTGACATGGATGAGGTTTTGTTATGCATCCAGGACATGGATAAAGCCACGACGGATGGAAATGGCCATCAGATTTGCCTGGCAGATGGTGAGCGAATTGCCATGATCATCCGGCAGAGCTTACCTGTCAGTCCAGGTACAGAATATTGAGAGATGGCTCCTCCTTCTCGCGCATCTCCAACCTCGAAGATCCACAATTCTGGTTGACCAATATTTGGATCTCGCCGCATATATGCAACAAGGCCGTCGAGTATTCCCTCCTTCCACTCGCGGACAATCTTCTGTCTGGCCGTCTCCATCAGATCCTCCTTTTCTTTCTCCGCCATCTCCAAATCTTCCTTCAGTCCCAGCACCTTCCATTTGACACACGCGTCCTTTGGCCATTCGATCTTAGACAACGCCAGTGGTGTTGAGCTGTTCAGCGTCAAAGGGGTAGCGATGGGCAAATGCGGCGGCAGGTGAGACGAAGAGGGCGCATCTTTGGCTGAGGGTATTGGAGGAGCCTTGGTATTTGCAGGACTTGAGGACGATTGAGGGCTGGTGAAGGTGGACTTGTCGGGAAGACGGCTCCTCGTGTGTGCGGAGGACTGCATCGCACACGAAACGCTGAAGCCGCCTCAGGAGACGTGAAAAAGAGACCGCTGACTGGGTATATGCGTGCTCGTAGCCCCGTGGCACGATAGAGGCGTCCTGGTGCTGCCAGAGCAGGGGAAGTTTCGAGAGTAATATGCCGGTGTATGGCGTACGAGTCCCTGACGCATGGACGTAAACCGGGGATACCAGCCTTGCTCAGAGAGCAGAACGTCTGATATGGTGACCGGCCTCAAGAGTGAGTGGGGAGAGCGACCAATGGGTGCCGATCTGCTTGGAAGATAGCGAGGAAGTAGGCAGAGAGAGGTGTGCGTCTCGTGACTTGAGGATTGGAGGTCACTTTGTGGGGTCGGGTCCGTCCTGGTGTTGCGTGCAAGTATGGAATGCTTTTCGATTACTTGTTTGCTCCCATGCCGCGCGCTGCCGGACCCTTGAACACATTCAAATAATGTCTCCGCTGAACACTCAACAGCCTCCGCCAAGTCTCCGCCGCCAAAGGACCCCATGCAATGCTGTAACTGCGTGTAAGCCTATTAAAACCCAAATAGGAATTTTTGTATTGATAGCCGTCACTCTAAGCATCTATTCTATCACATGTTGTCTTTGTTTGTCAATGTGTGCAGATCAAAGTACCGGCAGTACTTGTTGCATTGATGTTGTTCAGTGAACTTCTCAAATGCTGCTTTTACATTGCCTTCCGCAAAAAGTTGACCCAGCTTTCTGTAGAGAGACATTTTCAGGGAAGGTTTTGCAGATCATCATAAGGTTACACATACGGATCGGTCATGATCTGGGGATCTGTTAGTAGCTCACCACAACCTAATAATCAACCAATTAGTTCTGAGCTACTTGATAGGGATTTTCTCCGCTTACCTTGGAAATCTGATACATAGGCAAGACCGCTTGTTTTCTCAAATTGAAGGTGTTGCACGAAACATAGAAATTCGGCTAGGCAATACTGCTCTTTGTTGCTTTTCTTGAGGGACGGAATAGGGACTGCCTTGCCGTTGTGAATGTATTTGACGAATGCAAGTCCTTGTTGGTTCTCGATGTATTCTTCAAGGAGAAAGGCCTTCTGTGCACCTCCACTTGCAATGGCAAGTGCAGCATCAACGAATCGGAGCTTTGGAATGTCAAATTCCGGTGGCTCAATCGCATCTCGAATATGCTGGCTGATGAAGTCGTATGCAAATGCCATGAGTGATGATGCCCAGGCTAAACACACCGCTTCCATATGGAGTGCATTGAGCTCAGTGACAAAGTCAAAGCGTGCAATCTGCTTTGGATTGCGAAGCTCGCGTGTCTGGGGGAGTTGTGTTGGCTCGATATCATTGTTGTTACCATCCTGGTAGGGTACTGAACGACCACGTGAACTTGACTCGACAATGCTTGCTTTCGTGTATGGCCGTTTGACAATAATTGTTCTACTTGGGTTGTGACCAAGACCACTGAGAGGTGGGTTCTGTAACGTCATATGACCCATGTCGGCAGTCTTGAAAGCACCCCATAGAGTGTTGCTCTTGTTCACAATGAGTGTGCCGCTCAGACCCAGTTGCTGTGAAATGAAGTCCATAGGACTTGTATGCTGAAGGAGTTCATTGAACTTGGGAACCACAATTGGATACATCGCAATGGTTTCGATACGTGGCTGATCTACATAAAGTCAATAATGGGCATCACACATATCATGTGAACTATTAAACTCACTGTTCCTGTTGATAATCTGGGCATTGAAACGGCTCTGCCCTAATGCAGCTTGCACTGCAATGCGGTCTGGTGTCACAACCAGGTCCAGCTCGGCATTGGGAATACCCTGAGATACCTCCATTGTAGCTTGTAAGTTAAACCGTGATCTAGTTGTTATGCTTGTGTGTCGCTTAGTGGGTGGACTGCTGCCAAGTGATTGGGTTTCAACTGGCCGACTTCGCTTTCCACGTGATGGTGTGTGAGGAGTTTCAGTTGGCGGCGGCGGCGGTAAAGGTAGAGCATTCCGCACAGCTCTCAAATTCAGTGCAGAGTGCTCCTGCAAATCACCGTTAATATTGTTCAGCTTTAGCAAGTGGTCAATATGCATACCTCAATATGCTGTTCAGCTTTTATATAGAGCTCTTCAGACATGACAATAGAGAAGAGTGGTGGATGCGAAGGGGTTTTGAAGTAGCGACCTCCACCCTTCTTGACAGCCACATAGCGCTCATAGATAAGCTGCTTTGACTTTGGTTCCTCACACAGATCAACCCAGTCCTTATCGCGCAGTTGGAACTGTTCTTCGGCAAACAAGAACCCAGCAAAATGTGTTGTCAACTTTGATTGGAACTTCTGGAAAATCTTCACTCGGAGCTCAGGCCAGGTTGCACGACTGCGAATACCAGCTAATCCTTCACTCATGGTCTATAGCAAAGTAGATCAGCTTTCTGGATAGAAATGTTAAGGAGCAGAAGCACGCACTCCAATCATTGCACCAGTAGCTCGGCCTGCTGCTTCACGCCTCACCTCCGCTCTTATTGTCAAGAGCTCACTTGCATCAGATGCATATGCAATTGAAGCAACATGACTGCGTTGCTGGTGATACTGGTGATGGCTGCTCGAGTAGCCAATGGCTTGTTGTTCATGCCCTTGTCTAACATGCAGTGGCTGATTGTCGAGGGCTACATGATATTAAGTCAGAACCGTTCCCATGGGAAGTGTGGGACCAGGCATACGATTCTTCCAGGCACGATTAATGCTCTTGTTTATCTCCCATTCATCCACTCCATGTATACCCGCTCCACCTCTATACTGTCTCTCCTGTCTCTTGTGGTTGTCCTCTTGTAGCGGAGGAGCCAATTTAGGGATGGGAGGAGCTGACACAACTCGATGAGTTGATGGATGTTGCATTCCTGTACTATGTCAGCAACATGCCTATCCATGCCCACCCTGGTAGACACTTACTTGTTCGGGAAGATGTCTGGATAGTGCGCTTGTCTTTGGCATAATAATCATAGCACTCTTCACATAACCAACGCCCTCCTGATCCAGTCTGACTGGCTATAAAGCCACGATAATCGCTAGGAGTGAGCGATTTCTGACACGAGCCTCGTTCACAGTGCTTGATATGAGCACCATCTTCCGTAAACTGAGCTGCGAGGACTTCCTGTGACATATTGGCTTTAATGACAGAAGCAAGTGAAGATGTGACGGATGATACAGTATTTCTTGAGTTGAGTTGCAGCACGCTGTGCAAGAGGCGGCAAGACTGATAACAGGTAATTGCTTCCGTATACACTAAACTACCAATCCTCATCTTGTTCAGCAGGCTCAAGAATATCTATGCCTAACCCACCCTCTTCATCTGAAAATATGGCAGCTGGAACAAGCTGTTCGTAGCTGTCAAAATCCTCATTCCCAACACCACCAGCAACCCCACCCATATATGCCAAACCCGATGATATCCGCATCCCATCTTTCAGCGGCACACCCTCTGGTTCGCCCTCTTCCTCCAGCTCTTGTGCCTCAGCAAGAGCTGCAAGATGTGGGTTCCACTCACTTTCTAACGCAATCTGGATAACAGGATCATCCATCCGTGTTGTCTGAAACTTCCATACCAGGGTACGGAACACATTCCATATAGTGTTCCAAGACACCTCTGGCCGGCCCAGCTCATTATACAATGCACCTGCAATAGCAGCAAATCCCAGAGGGACAAGTTCCAGGTGCGGTGTATCATGTGGTGCATAACTTGGCTGAAGAGCGGCAATGGCAGTAGGATCCACTTTGACCTGGCTTACTTATCAGCACACTGTTTATTCTGTTCCGTCATCAAAGGTCAAAATAAAGCTATGCATACCCCAAAATCCAGAGTTCCAAAGCGTGTTGCATGTTCAAAGATAAGTTGTGGACGACCTTGTGGGAGGATTTTGTTCTTATCATGGCGCTTGCTACTGTAGTTCACACTGTGGACCCAGCAGTCAAGCTCCGATTGGAGATATGGAATAAAGAGCCAATAGAACACTAGACTATTAGCATAAGATTAGTATACATTGGTGGGCATGTATGAAAAGAGAGCATACAGATGTAGTGGTTGGT